>AWOL01S0048005.1:0-34301 GCA_000715115.1 Nicotiana otophora
TCACGTGCTAATAACATAATCCGCCTGGTATAGTCCTAGGCCTCCAGTCCAACATATCATACAAGAGCATTTAAACAAGTATACAGGTATATGATGAGTAGGATAATATTCTCATGTTCCTAGACTAGTATAAATGACATGCCAAAGCGTAAGCATGTACAATGTGTGCTACCGTAAACCAAATCGAATATCTTTCATCACTAAGGCATTTATCAAGTTCGTTTAGGGATTGTAACCCCTATGTAGCCTCACACACGGCTCAAATAGCTCACCCAATGTTACAGATATGAGAAACATTATAGCTTAAAGCTTAACAATCAATTCTAGGCTTATTATAGCCTAAACGCAATCCGAACATGGATAAATAGCCCTCTAAAAAGTCCGCACCCCCGAAATAATTTACTTCTAAGAACTCCCAGTCCCCAAATTCATAGAACACATGAAACGAAGTAACTGATCACAACTCCAGTACTCGAATGACTAACACATCTTTCATGCATGATCATCCCACTAGGAATACGTCCATAATGTTTCTATGCCACATAGAAATTATTTGAATACCATCAGTCTATCAACCAGGTGAGTACAACAATACAAATGAACATTCGTAAGTCAAAACACAATGTGCCTTCTGAAATACGCACCCTTCTCAGGAATTACTTAGTAGTTATAACATTCGTCTAAATATCTAAAACTGACCATGCTGTCCAAAAATTGTGACCTTCCATTCAAGACTAAACTGCCACTTGTACATGTAAATCTAATTCTCGCACTACACACCACATATATCATGCCATCATGTGACAAGAACAAGAATCTCATTATCAACTCTGGGTAACTAGCAAATTACATATCCGGTCATTTAGAAACCTTCCATTTGCTCTCATCAAGGAGAAAGTCACAATACACAACACATTCCTCACACCGGTAGAAAATATCAGGCTCAAACCATCAAGAACACTTTAAAATCCATTTGCACATAACCAAACTATCAGAACTGAATTCCTCTAACTCGACCAAGTCACGCAGTTCACCAAACCCAAGAATATTTTCACCAAAACATCTGTAAAGCCTCACCACATCATAATTACCACTCATAAATACCACAACCGAGACACCCACTCTGAAAAGACCTTATATGAACTTAAAATTATTCTTTTACCTTTCTTATACTGGAATGTAGAATCCATAGTCATACAGAATTACCGCAAGTTCCTGCACCATCAAATGCAAATCTCAGATTCTCTCCACACACAAGTCCAAAAAATTCTCAATTGCTATATATAAATCTCGAGCCCATTAGAACCTTCTCGGGAGTTACCCACTTTGCTCAAATTTAAATTATACCGCACAAATAGGCCGAAAGACACGGGCTCCATTAGCACAACACTCAAAGAAATGACTCCCACCTTATCGCAACCGAGCAAATTCATTCTCCATGCATACTACATCTTTCACAAATAACAACTCACTCATCCCATGAATATTTTATATATAGTCGTAATGTGAAACATAACCCGTATCTAGGAATATTCCATACGCGAGTCATCCTCAATTTCAACCTTCGCAAGTCATAATGGATTCGCACTTATGGCTCAGACCCAAAACTAGTATTTAACACATAACCATGAAATCAAATCGTCAATAGTAGGCTCCCCCACTTGGCTCAAAGCCATAGAGTAAACCATCTTATAAATCTCCATTCCCATACTCTACTATTTCTATAATCCCGCAAAAAAATTCAACTAATCCTTTGTAAACTCATGTACCCCGCCGGTAGAAAAGAAACCCTCCACACAATATTATAGAGATCACACATTCGTAGATTTCTCTGCAGGTCATAACCCACCTGCCTAGCCTCAAACTAACATCTTTCTATACCCTTTCGCAGCCACAATTACTACGCAATCACTTAATCTTCCTAAGTCTGAACTCAACAAAAGGTCATGATTATCTAATTTGTTCCACAATTAAACAACATGAAAGATCCTTCAACACACAAATTGAGACAGACACCGAGCACCCAATAGCCCATTTTTCATCATATTCGAGCCACATAAGCATATCATGTTGTCACATCATACTCGTCACATAGCCATTCAACCACTCATCAAGCCACAGATCCCACTCATAGGGACACCACCAGACATATAAGTCCAAAAGTGTATACTTACACAACTAAAACTACAGATCCTAAGCAGCAGTCTAAACCTGGCCTCAAGTCCTCTAGACTGACCCATCACCACAACATAGAAAACACATCATATACCTCATTCATATAATCACAAGCCGTCGATGCACAGCTGATACCGAGCGTTTATATACACATATCAGTGAGTGGAAGAAATTCAAAGAGGTACGCTTCAAGCTGAATTAATGTTGCATGATAAAGAAACAAAGATGGGATGTTTATCCTAAATGCCATGCAGTGTCTAGAAGATACGTATGGACGTCATCATACTTATCCGAAAGACTCTACTAGACACTTGCTCATGACTTGTAGTACATATGAACCTTGACCTCTAATACTAATTTGTCACGACCCCAAATTCAACTAGCCGTGATGGCACCTAACCCAACCTGTTAGGTAAGTCAATTTACAAATGTTCGATTCAATTAATATTTAACTCACTCTAATACACTTTCCAAGGAATAGTAGTACAACTCATGAGCTTCTAATATTAGAATTTTTAAAGCTGGTGTGAAATAAAAATACGTTATCTGTTTGAAATATACATGAAAAGATTAAAATTCTAAAGCTACCATGAACAAGAGGCAGCAATGACTGGAATGTAGGTACATCTTCAGATCCATCTCACGACATGTACAACAACATCAACATCCAAAATTTGCACGCAATGTGCAGAAGTGTAGTATGAGTACAACTAACCCCATGTACTTAATAAGTAACAAACCTAACCTTAGGTTGAAAGTAGTGACGAGCTGGGACAAGGGTCAGAGTCCAACTCTACTAACTAATAACATCTCATAATAATACAATTTAAAGAAATACAATTAATAACTTAATAATATACATTTTTTTTCAATATAACAGTAAAACTCAAATCTTTTCCTGAAAGTTATTGAAACCTGTGATGTTTCTCAAAAATGTTAACGACAGATAAGAAATCTCATTATCAGATGGCATGAGGAAAAATACTTCTCTATGACTACATATCAATTATGCATGTCTAATGCAATGCAGCACAATGATGAACTCATGTACTCACACTCTCAGAGTACTCAATCTCACAATACTCTATATGACCAATTCAGCTCAGGGAAGATCCATCCCAAATATATATTCATAATAACTAACATTCAGTCACTCAGTATTGTTCATGTCCAATCCAACCCATGGAACTCCATCCCAAATATAAATAAATAAGGCAACTTCATTCCCAGGGAACTTCATCCCAAATATAAATAAATAAGGCAATTCCATGCCCAGGGAACTCCATCCCAAATATAAATAAATAAGGCAACTACATACCCAGGAAACTCCATCGCAAATATAAATAAATAAGGCAACTCTATGCCCAGGAACTCCATTCCAAATATTAATAAATAAGGCAACTCCATGCCTAGGGAACACCATCCCAAATATATTATCCACTGCGCTCACTATGGGGGTTGCAGACTCCGGATGGGCTCCTTCAGCCCAAGCGCTATAATAAATAAATAAATAAAGCCATTTTGCAGCGTGCAACACGATTCCATAATATCCTCACAATTAGGCCCTCAGCCTCACTAAGTCATCAATCGCTCCAGTCTCTCGGGCTCACAATATCATGAAACTAGCCCAAACTAATGACATGATGTATGAATAAATAACAATAGAGACTGAGATATTATATGTAATGAATGAACATGACTGAATATGAAATTATAATTTAAACAAATAATTAAACAATAATATGACCTACGTTGGTCTCAATAATAACGGTATATAGCATCAGCATGATTTTTAACATGATTCTCAGCTCAATTTCTTTAACACATAAAAGTACATGGATAATGCCAAGATTATTTAATTACAAAACTCTACGGAATCAATTACATTACAAATTTACACAGTGCACGCCCACACGACCGTCACCTAGCATGTGTGTCACCTCCGAACAATTCATATAACACGCAATACATGAATGCATACCCTGAGCTCCAAATTTAGAATTGTTACTTACCTCAAGCCGTGCAATTCTTTATTCCAATAAGCCTTTTCCTCGCGTTTCGGCATCTGAACGCCTCGAATCTAGTCACAAATAATTCGATACAATCTACACGAGGTGTAGGAATCAATTTTATATGAATATGCTAAATTTCACAATAAATATGAAAAAGTCAACAAAATGTCAACAATGCGGCCCACTTCTCGGAACCCGACAAAATTTACAGAATATGAACGCTCATTCAACTACGAGTCCAACTATGCCATATTTACCGAGTGCCGACATCAACTCGGCCTTCAAATCCTCAAATCTTATTTTCAAATCTCTAGGCCCGAAATCTTGAATTACACCCCAAAGATACGTAATCCGGTCAGAATATTCGATGATAATTCAATATTATTGACTAATAATGATCACAAGTGACTTATCTCAAGATTTCTTGTGAAATTCTCTGAAATATTGCCCCAAGCCGTGTTCTTTTGCCTAAAAAGGTGAAATGAGCTAAAAACAAAATAAAAATGCTCAGTAAAAACACATTTTCCGTCACTAAAAGTCCATTTCCTGTTACTAAAAGTTCGCACCAGAACCTTCTTGTACCAGCAATTTATATTTTCACTAAAAAGGCTCTAACTCCATAATACTAATTCAGAATTCGACGATTCTTGTTCCTATGAGTCACAAATAATAATATTAACCTAGTCGTTCAATCAAAGCTCAACTCAGAGCTCATTTTCTCAATGCGAACCAATTTCGCTTGTTAAATAATTAACTCACGTTTCGCGCTAAAAACCCAATCACAACTTGATAAAATTAGACCGAACATTGCAAATCATTCCTATAATTCATTATCAAACTCCCGGAAGTATCGAACTCGAATTTCGATCTCTACAACTAAAAATAGACCGTTGGATCATTATATGCTTATACTCAAATCTCCAAACTCTTCCAAAACCTCTTACATAGCCCATCTGAGCCCCATGGGACCTCCACCAAGTATACTAACATGTCCCATAACATGACACGAACTTAGTCGATGCCTCAAAGTGCATTAAACAGCACTAAATCACGAATCTCACCCCAATTATATCTTAATGAAAACTAACAAATTCCAAATTCTACATTCGATGCTGAAACCTATAAAATCAAGTCCAATTGACCTCAAATTTTGCACAGAAGTCATACATGATATAACAGACCTATCAAAATTTCTAGAACTAGATTTCGACCCCGTTATCAATAAAGTCAACTCCTAGGCAAACTTCCAAACCTTCCATTTCCAACTTTCACCATTTCAAGACAAAATCAACTACGAACTTTGAAATAAACATACAGATATACTTTTAAGTCCAAAATCACCATACGGAGCTATTGGAACCATCAAAACTCTATCCTAGAGTCGTTTGCACAAAAGTCAAACATCAGTCAACTCTTTTCATTTAATGTTCTAAACAAGGATCTTTCTTTCAATTTAATCCCGAATCATTCGAAAACCAAAGCTGACAATTCACACAAGTCATAATACACATTACAAAGCTGCTCAAGACTTCAAATTGTTGAATTAAATGTAAATACTCAAAACGACAAGTCGGGTCGTTAAAAGAAGTCAACTAAAGCCCTTGACAATTTAGGTATGCAAGTAAAGCAAGTAGAGGCAAGTAGCAACTAACATGGAGTCACGGAAGGGAGAGACAATTTAATATAAGAGTAATTAAATGACAAGTAACAATTACAGCATAGAAGTCAATTAAAGCATGTAACAATTAAGGTATGAATCAAAATATATCGTGATATAAACAAAAACATGGAAAACAAATATCATGACGGCATATATACACTCGTGACCTCGCATATACGGCATTATCCCACATACTTCACATAGAAAATAGCTCAAGGATTCCCTTAAAGTTACCTATCAATGAATTTGGGAAGAAGGGTCTCTTGGAAGATCGCCTCTAGAATGTTTAATATTGAGAAGCGATGTAAAATGAGCTAAGTCCCAATTTTTTCCTCTTTTACCCAGTTATGGTTGTTGCAATTGCAAAGTCATTTTCAAAATTTTGGACATCGCAAAAGTACGATAAAAGGTTCGCAATTGTGAACATGCCTACCTTCGCAAATGCGAACAAACCCTTCGCAACTGCGAAGATCACTCAAGATCACAATGAGTCCCAAATGTGACTATGAGATCGTAAATGTGACCTCTGAGAGTTTGAAGATGCAAACATTCTCCTCGCAGATGCGAGAATAACCTAGCCCAGTCCATGCTCCCAAAGGCGAACTCATGCTTGCAAATGCGAGGCTCACAAATGCAAGACAGGCCTCGCAAATGCAAGACCTGCAACAAACACTAAAACTGGTATTGCACCAACAATCTTCGCACTAACCAAACTGATCTGAAACACGTCTGAGTCCCTCGGGCTCCAAACCAAACATGGTCACAAGTGTAATAACATTATACGAACTCGCTCCCACAATCAAATAACCAAAATAACATCTAAACCTACAAATCAGCCCACAAAATGAATGAAATTTCAAAGTAAACTCAAGAACAACTAGAATCACATCTATGCGTCTGAATCATGTCAAACAAATTTCGAATTGCACCAAAATTTGCTGACAAGTTTTAAATTGTAATACATACCTATTTCAAATTTCAGCATCAAAATCTGAACACGTTTGGAAAAAGACACGGCTTGTGCACGCAAATCGAAAATACTAAATGGAGCTAATCGAACTCTCACAACACGGAAATAAGGGCTAATACTAACAAGGACCTATCGGGTCATCACACTAAACATATATTTTCACTTTTATTTGTTAAATTTAGCAAATTAGGAGAAAGATAGTCTTTTTTCTTATTTTACCCTTATCATTAACTATTCATTCCCCAAATTATTTTCCAAGACTTTTGAAATGCTATCATTATTCTGGATAAAATTTTAAAATATATATACTTCATTTATTTTTTCTTAAAAGGTATGCAAAGTAAGAAATGGACAACTAATAGTAAACGGAGGAAGTAATATGAAGACAATTTCAACAATAATTACATATCATAAATTGATGAAGAATTCATATTGGTTAAATGTATGTGTTTAAATTCTCCCTTTGTGAAATTAGAAATTTATTATAGTACTAATAGGTAGTCATGCTGTTACGCTTATTTGATAACTCTTGTATGTATTTTCTATGCATATTTAGCCATATTCGTGCTATAATTTTTGAGTTTTAGCCTACGAGATGTGTGCCCATGTGGATTTAAATTTGACTCATTAATTCGGGTATATAATTATGAGGTCCTCATGCCTCGCGATTTGCTATCAGTGTTGTGAAAATTTGAAATGAGGTTTTGGTTAATATGAGGTTAATTGAAGATGCTGGAATTAATTATGAACAACTATTATGACTAGAGACGTGGTTATGGTCATATATATGATGTGTGCATAGGCACGATTAGCTACAGCCGATTGAGACTAACACCGTGTGTTGATATAAAAAAAATGAACCTTTTTTAATTTAATTAGGCTGTGAGAAATTTGACTTTAAAGTTTATAAATGTGGATAAAATAAATAATCTCAACTGAGATGGGTTTTTCAGGTCCATATTAAATTTTGTGGTGATGTGGGATCACTCGCGAGTATGTGTGTAATAATACACTCAGTAATTTAATGTCCTCATAATAATTCTTGGCATGTTAGAGGACGAACATATGTTTTAAGAGGGGGAGAATGTAATGACCTGACTTGTCGTTTTATGAATTGGCATCCCGTTCAACGCCTTAAGGCACCGATCAACTTCGTAATATGTATTATAATGTATGTGTGCGATCGAGTTTAGTTTTTAGAAAATTCAAAATTAAAATGAAAGAATAATACTTACTTTTGAAGCTTAAATGTAAAGAGTTGACTGGAGTAGTGACTTTTGACAAAACGACTTCGAAATTGAATTTTGATAATTCCAATAGCTTCGTATGGAATTGGATTTGGAATTCTATAGGTCAATTCGACGGATTTTTGGCGAAAGTTGGAAAATAGAAGATTTTTAGAAAGTTTGATTGGAATTTAACTTTATTGCTATCTGGGTCAAAATTCTATTCCGGAAGTTGGAATAGGTCTGTACTGTCATTTATGACTTGTGTGCAAAATTTGAAGTCAATCGGAGTTGGTTTGTTATGAATCGCCATTAGTTTTAGAATTCAGAAGTTCATAAGTTTCTTAGGCTTGAATCGATGTGTGATTCGTGATTCTATTGTTGTTAGAGCTAATCTGAGGATTCGAGAAAGTTCAAATCATGTTTTCGGACTTGTTAATATACTTGGTTGGGGTCCCCTGGGGCTCGGATGAGTTTTAGATGGGCTTTTTAACGTGTTTTGTTTTAACGACCCGGCCGGTCGTTTTGAGTATTACAACCCCGTTCCCCCATTTACTGGTCAATTTATGCTTTGCAATTGTTGTATGACTTGCCGGAGTAATTTGTTCCGGTCCGAAAAAGTTGGAAAAGTTGACCGAATGTTAACGTATGTGTAAACGACCTCAGATTTGAATGTTGATGATTCCAATAGCTCCGTATGGTGATTTCGGACTTAGGAGCGTCTCCAGAAAATTATTTGGTGGCCCGTAGTGGAATTAGACTTGATGTGGCAAAAGTTGAATTCCTGAGAAGTTTGACCGAGGGGTTGACTTTTTGATATTGGGGTCGGAATCTGATTCTGAAAATTGAAATAGCTTCGTTATGTCATTCTGGATTGATTTGATGTGTTTCGGCATAAGATATAGAATTTGGAAGTTCAAAGTTCATAGATTTTGATTTGAGGTGCGATTCGTCATTTTGATGTTGTTAGATTTGATTTGAGGCCTCGAGTAGGTCTGTATTATGTTATGGGACTTGTTGGTATGTTCGCATGGGGTCCCTAGCATCTCGGGTAAGTTTCGGACCAGGTCCGAATCATTTTCACTTCATGTTGCATTGCTGAATATTTCTGGTTCTAGTGTGACCGCACCTCCCGAGTGTTGGGCGTAGGTGCGATGCCGCAAAAGCGGCAGTTTTATCACAGAAGCGTGAAGGGAGTTGGGCATGAGGATCGCAGATGCTCGTGCTTGGACGCACTTGCATAACCACAGATGCGGTTCACGTGCGCATATGCGACCATGGCCATCGCAGAAGCATCCTGGCTCGCAAATGCGTGCCTTTTTCAGCAAAAGCGAGGTCGCAGATGCGGCCTCTTGTCTGAATATGCATAATGACTGGACAGAACCCTTTAAGTTCAAGTGTTCGTTACTTTCACCTATTTTCGAATTTTGGAGAGAAATTTTTCACATAACTTGATCGAGGTGTTGACTTTTTGATATTGGGGTCGGAATCCGATTCTGGAAATTGAAATAGCTTCGTTAAGTCATTTATGACTTGTGTGCAAAATTTGAAGTCATTCCGGATTGATTTGATATGTTTCGACACAAGATATAGAATTTGGAAGTTCAAAGTTCATAGATTTTGATTTGAGGTGCGATTCGTCATTTAGATGTTGTTAGATTTGATTTGAGGCCTCGAGTAGGTATGTATTATGTTATGGGACTTGTTGGTACGTTCGTACGGGTTCCCGAGCGTTTCGAATCATTTTCACTTCATGTTGCATTGCTGAAGATTTCTGGTTCTGGTGTGACCGCACCTCCAGAGTGTTGGGCGCAGGTGCGGAGTCGCAGAAGAGGCAATTTTATCACAGAAGCATGAAAGGAGCTGTGCGTGAGAATCGCAGATGCGGGTGCTTGGACGCACCTGCGCAACCGCAGATGCGGTTCATGTGCGCAGAAGCGAGCAATGCAAATGCGACCATCGCCATCGCAGAAGCGTCCTGGCTCGCAAATGCGCACATTTTTCCGCAAAAGCGAGGGTCGCAGATGTGGCCTCATGACCGCAAATGCGGAATGAGTGGAAAGAACCCTTTAAGTCCAAGGGTTCGTTATTTTCATCCATTTTCGAATTTTAGAGCTCGGTTTGGGCGAATTTGGAGAGGAATCTTTTCACATAACTTGGGGTAAATGTTCTTGATTCCCTTGTGATTATATTTCATGAATTAATCTTCTTTTTCGGCGTTAGATTATATTTTGGAGATTTGAACATCGATTCGGAGTCGGAATTGAGTGAAATTAGTATGGTTGAACTTGTAATTGGATGGGTTGTTGGATTTTGTGAATTTTATTGGATTTCGAGACGTGGACCCCACGGGCAATTTTTGGAGTGCAATTTTAGATGTTTGTGGAAAAATTAATATTTTGATATGGAATTAATTCCTATAAATTGTGTGGACTGAATCAAATTAATTGTGACTAGATTCGAGCCGTTTAGAGGTTGATACATGCATAATGGAATTTCTGGAGTATTTTTTAGCTTGCTCGGTATTGGATTCGTCTTGTTCGAGGTAAGTAACTCTTCTAATCTTGGAGCTGAGGGTATGAACCATGAATATACGTATTATGTGAATTGTTTGGAGGTGATGCCCATGCTAGGTGACGGGCGTGCACCGTAGAAATTATGACGTAATTGGTTCCGTGAAATTTTGTATTCAAATAATCTTGGCCTTTTCTATGCACTTTTATGTGATAAAGAAATTGTGCTGAGAATCGTGTTAAAAATCATGCTGAGGCTATGTGCCAGTATTATTGAGATCACAAAGGTCATATTGATGTTGAATTATTTGTTTAAAATTGAAATTTTATACTCAGTCATATTCATTTCATTGCATATTGTATCTCAGTCTCTATTATTGTTTTTTGATACATCATATCATCATTTTCGGGCTAGTGTCATGACATTGTGAGCCCGCGAGAGAGAGACTGGAGAGATTGATGACTGAGTGAGGCCAAAGGCCTGATTATAAATGACATTATTTGATCGGGTTGCACGCCACAACGTTACATTAATTTATGATAGCGCTTGGGCTTAAGGAGCCCCTCCGGAGTCTGCACATAACCCCAGTGAGCGCGGTTGATATTATTGAGGGATGGTTCTTCCTTGGACATGGATCTTGTCTGAAGCATTATATACCTGGAGATGGATCTTCTCCATGGGCTGGATTGGCCCTACTCGGTACTAAGTGACTGATGATTAGTTGATCTGTATATTCTGGGATAGATCTTCCAAGAATATGAAAGATGGAATAGGTCCGTACTATCAGTTATGACTTGTGTGCAAAATTTGAAGTCAATTGGAGTTGGTTTGTTATGAATCGCCATTAGTTTTGGAATTCAGAAGTACATAAGTTTCTTAGGCTTGAATCGATGTTTGATTCGTGATTCTATTGTTGTTAGAGCTAATCTGAGGCTTCGAGCAAGTTCGAATCATGTTTTGGGACTTGTTAGTATACTTGGTTGGGGTCCCCTAGGGCTCGGATGAGTTTTAGATGGGTTTTTTAACGTGTTTGGTTGTAACGACCCGGCCGGTTGTTTTGAGTATTACAACTTTGTTCCCCCATTTACTGGTCAATTTATATTTTACAATTGTTGTATGACTTGTCGGGGTAATTGGTTCGGGTCCCGAAGGATTTCAGAGTGAAATGAGACACTTAGTCTCATAATTGAAAACTTAAGTTGGAAAAGTTAACCGGATGTTGACGTTTGTGTAAACAATCTCGGATTTGAATTCTGATGATTCCAATATCTCCGTATGGTGATTTTGGACTTAGGAGCGTCTCCGAAAAATTATTTGGAGGCCCGTAGTGGTATTATGCTTGGTGTGGCAAAAGTTGAATTCTTGAGAAGTTTGACCGTGGGGTTAACATTTTGATATCTGGGTCTGAATCCGATTCTGGAAATTGAAATAGCTTTGTTATGTCATTTATTACTTGTGTGCAAAATTTGAAGTCATTACAGATTGATTTGATGTGTTTAGGCACAAGATATAGAATTTGGAAGTTCAACGTTCATAGGTTTTGATTTTAGGTGTGATTCATCATTTTGATGTTGTTAGATATGATTTGAGGCCTCGAGTAGGTCTGTATTATGTTATGGGACTGGTTGGTATGTTCGGATGGGGTCCTGAGGGGCTCGGGTGAGTTTCGGATGAGGTCCAGATCATTTTCACTTCATGTTGCATTGCTGAAGATTTCTGGTGTGACTGCACTTCTGAAGTGTTAGGTGTAGGTGCGGAGCCGCAAAAGAGGAAATTTTATCACAGAAGCGAGAAAGGAACTGGGCGTGAGAATCGCAGATGCGGGTGCTTGGACGCATCTGCGCAACCGTAGATGCGGTTCACGTGTGCAGAAGCGAGCATCGCAGATGCAACCATGGCCATCGCAGATGCGTCCTGGCTCGCAAATGCGCGCCTTTTTCCGCAAAAGCGAGGGTCGCAGATGTGGCCTCATGTCCGCAGATGCGGAATGAGTGGACAGAACCCTTTAAGTTCAAGGGTTCATTATTTTCATCCGTTTTCGGATTTTGGAGCTCGGTTTGGGCGAATTTGGAGAGGAATCTTTTCACATAACTTGGGGTAAGTGTTCTTGACTCCCTTGTGATTATATTTCATGAATTAATCTTCGTTTTTGGCGTTAGATTATATTTTAGAGATTTCACATCTATAATCCACACGGACAACTCACGCGTTGCATGGTCAACTCACGTGCTATAGGATCAATATCTGGATCCGCACGGACAACTCACGTGCTGCACAGACAACTCATGTGCTATAGTATAATATCTGAATCTGCACGGATAACTCACATGATGCACGGACTACTCACGTGCTATAATATAATATCTCACAATCAGGCCCTCGGCCTCACTCAGTCATAAATATCTCCAGTCACTCGGGCTCTCAATGATCATGCAAATCAGCCCAAACAACAATAATATGATGCATCAATAATGAATAATAGAGACTAAGATAAAATCAACAAGTAAACTGTGACTAAGTACAAAACAACAATTTAGCAGATAATTCAACATGTGCACGACCTCTGTGGGTCCCTACAATGCCAACACATAATCTAAACATGATTTGTGTTTCAATTTCTCTACTACATGGAGAATCTACAGATAACCACAGATTATTCAACTACACAGTTCCATAGAATTTGACCAAGTCACAATTCCTACGGTTCACGCCCACACGCCCGTCACCTAGCATGTGTGTCACCTCCAAAACCGATCATATAACACATAATCCGGGGTTTTATACTTTCAAGACCAAATTTAGAACTGTTACTTACCTCAAACCGTGTAATTCTTTATTCCGCTATGCCTTTTCCATGAGAATTGGTCTCCAAAAGCCTCGTGTCTAGCCACAATTAATTCGATTCAGTCAATACCAATTATTGTAATTAATTCCATAAGGAAATACTAATTTTCCAATAAAAATTCGAAATTAACTCAAAAATCGCCCGTGGGGACCACGTCTTGGAACCCGACAAAAGTTACAAAATATGAATGTCCATCCAACCACGAGTCCAACCAAACAAATTTTGCAAATTCCGACACCAACTCGACCCTCAAATCTTTAATTAAAGTCTTTGAAGATTTCTACCATTTTCAACTTAATCTTTACCCATTTGAACTCAACAATCTTTCCATAAGCCTTATTGATACGGATAAATAATACTCTTATACTCAAGAATAATACTCTTAATTACCCATATTTACCCAAACTCGAAATTAAAGACAAGGGGTTAGAACCTTACCTCTTGGATGAAGATCTTGTGATATTTCCTTGTTGGATTTCAAAGCTTGAAAAAGATCTTGATGAACAAAGCACTTGAGCTTCTTCCTCTCTCTAGAACACTCTCCCTTCTCTCTAAAAATGTCAGATTTTTGCTCCAAAATGAGCTTCAAGGGTATAAATCGGAGTTGGGTCGGGTCAAAAATTAAAAAGAATTGAAGCCCCGACGCAAATTTGCGATCGCATAACACGTATGCGGTCCGCAAACTGACCGCATAATTGAAGCTCCAAAATGAGGGTCGCCTGAATAGGTCTGCGGTGATTATGCGGCCCGCATACCTGTTCTGCGGTTGCATAATGCACCACAGAACAAGTCTGCGGTCGCATAATGCACCGCAAATTTCATCAAATCTTGCTTCTGAGCGGCTTCACTCTGCGGCCATTATATGGTCCGCAAAGTGATTTTGCGACCGTATAGTGGGCCTCAGAAATGTCCTCTTCTGCTGAAAATTTTCCTTTACTCCTTAGTGCATTGTTCAACCCAAAACGTCGGAGCCACGACTTGCAAGCCCACTGCGAGAAATTTCTATAACCTTTGTACCAATTGATCCACCTCGACACCACAAAACCTTAATTTCCTTAGCAAATATTCTCTGGGGTCATTACACATAAGTCAATATTCGGTCAACCATTTTCATCTTAAATTCTAAACCTTAGAACTAAGTGTTCCAAATCATTCCAAAATCTCACCAGACCTGAACCAAGTACCCCGGCAAGTCAAATAACATTCGTAAATCAAAATTTGAGCAGTAAATAGAGGAACAGGTTTATAATACTCAAAGTGACTGGCCTAGTCATTACATTCTCCCCTTTTAAACAAAAGTTTGTCCTCGAACGGGTTTAGAATCATACCTTGAGTCTCAAATAGGTGTGGATACCTGGCCTCTCCAATGTACCTTTACTGACGTTATGTTCTTTGACCTCAACTTTCGAACTTGTCGGTCTAAAATAGCCACCGGCTCCACATCATAAGTCAAATTACCGTCCAACAGCACTTTATTGAAATCCAAAATATGAGACGGATCCCCAACATACTTTCGGAGCATGGATACATGGAACACTGGATGAACAATTGATAGACTAGGTGGCAAAGCAAGTTCATAAGCCACCTCCCCAATTTTCTTAAGTAGTTCAAAAGGCCCAATATATCGAGGCTCAACTTGCCCTTCTTCCCAAACCTCAACACACCCTTCATTGATGAAAGCTTGAGCAGAACCTTCTCCCCAACCATGTAAGCAACATTACAGACCTTGCTGTCGGCATAACTCTTCTATCTTGACTGCGCTATGCGAAACCGCTCTTGAATCACTTTAACCTTCTCCAAAGCATCCTAAACCATGTCAGTACCCAATAGCCTAGCCTCATCCGGCTCAAACCAACCAACCGGAGACCGACGCCATCTCCCATATAAAGCCTCATACGGAGCCATTTGAATACTCGACTGGTAGCTGTTATAAGCAAACTCCGTGAGTAGCAGAAATGTATCCCAAGAACCTCCAAAATAAATGACACAAGTGCGTAGCATATCCTCTAATATCTGAATAATGCACTTGGATTGTCCGTCTGTCTAAGGGTGAAATTTTGTACTCAACTGAACCTATGTGCCCAATTCTCGCTGCACTGCTCTCCAAAACTGTGATGTAAACTGCGTGCCCCGATCTGATATGATGGACACTGGCACACCATGCAGGTGAACAATATCGCGGATATAAATCCCAGCCAACTGCTCTGAAGAATAATTAGTACTAACTGGAATAAAATGCGCGGATTTGGTCAACCGATCCACAATCACCAAAATAGCATTAAACTTCTTCAAGGTCCTTGGAAACTCAACTACAAAATCCATGGTAATACGCTCCCATTTACACTCCAGAGTTTCTATCTTCTGAAGCAATCCTCCCGGTATGCAGTCACATAATGCACCGCATAACAAGTCTGCGATCGCATAACGTACCACAAATTTCATCATATCGGCTTCACTCTGTGGCCATTACTCCTACCGCATAGTGGGCCGCAGAAATGTCCTCTTTTGCCGAAAACTTTCCTTTAGTCATCAGTGCATTGTTCAACCCAAAAGGTCTGAGCTGCAGCTCGCAAGCCCGCCAAAAGAAATTTCTATAACCTTTGTACCAATTGATCCACCTCGGCACCAAAAAATCTTAATTTCCTTAGCAAATATTCTCTGGGTTCGTTACACATAAGTCAATTTCCGGTGAACCCTTTTCAACTTAGATTCTAAACCTTGGAACTAAGTGTTCCAAATCATTCCAAAACCTCACTGGGCCCGAACCAAGTACCCCAACAAGTCAAATAACAACCATAAATCATAATTTGAGCAGTAAATGAGGGAACATGGTTATAATATAGAAAACGACCGGTAAGGTCGTTACACGACCACTATTGGTCCCAACAGTACCGACACAAAGCCTAAACACGATATCTAGCATGATTGACATCTCAATTACTCTATCACATGATAAAAATACGGATATCAACAATATAGAATCGTTGTACGGTGCCATGGAATCAACCAGGTCACGATTCTCACGGTGCACGCCCGCACGCCCGTCACTTGGTATGTGATTTACCTTAATACCAACCATATAACACATAATTCAGGGGTTCGAACCCTGAGAACCAACTTTGAAAGTGTTACGTACCTCGATTCGGGCAAAACTCTACTCCAAAATGCTTTTGACTCTCAAATCGGTCTCCAAACATCCCGAATCTACCCACAAGTAGTACAATACAATCAATATAGGCTAAAGGGATCAATTCCACAAGAAAAGTACTAAATTATAGCCAAAATATGAAATCGGCTCAAACCCGGCCCCCGGGCCCACTTCTCGAAATCCGACAAAAGTCACAAAACCCGAATGCCCATTCACCCACGAGTCTAACCATACTAATTTTACCAAAATGCGACACCAAATGGTCATTCAAATCCCCAAAATCCATTCTCCAAATCCCTAGCCTCAAACCCCCGAATTTCACCTCAACACCACATAATCTAGGTGGGAAAAACAATGTGGAAACAAGATTATTGATCAAAAAGGAGTACAAGAAGATTACCTCAAAAATCCCCTTGAAAATACTCTCTAAAATAGCCCAAGTCCGAGTTCAAAATGTTGAAATGAGAATAGAATCGCAGCCCTTATTTTTCAACATTCTGCCCAGGCTTTTCGCACCTGCAACCACTTACCCGCACCTGCGGGACCACTTCTATGGTTAATCATCCGCTTTTACAACAACCACTTAAGTCAGTGGGCATGCACCTACGGAGGCACTTCTGTGGCCCTTTGTCCACTTCTGCATAAACAGCCAAACCTTCAAACTTCGCACATGCACCCCTCTCGCCGCATCTGCGTCCTCGCAGGTGCGGAAGGAACATCGCACCTGCGACCACTACCTTCTCCACCTAGACCACTTCTCCCACTCTATTCCCGCTTCTGCGAGCTCGCAACTGCGGTGCCCACTCTGCAGGTGCGGTTACACCAGTAGCAGCAATACATCAGCTAATTCAACAACTCAAAACCAAGTCCGTTAACCACCTGAAATCAACACGAGGCCCACGGGACCTGAACCAAACATACCAACAAGTCCTAAATCATTATACGAACTTAGTCGAATACTCAATTCACCTCAAACAACATCAAAAACAATAATTAGACATGGATTCAAGCCTAATGAACTTCGAAATTTCTAAATTCTACAAATGACGCCAAAACCTATCAAATCACGTCTAATTGACTTCATATTTTGCACATAAATCATAAATGACCCCACGAATCTACTGCAACATTCGGAATCTGAATCTGACCCTGATATCAAAAAGTCCACTCCCGGCCAAGCTTCCAAAATTCCAACTTTTTCCATTTCAAGCCTAATTCTACAACAGACCTCTAAATTACAATATGGACACGCTCTAAAGTCCAAAATTACCCAATAGAGCTATAAAAATTCAAATCAGAGGTCATTTACACATAAGTCGACATCAGGTCCACTTTTCCAACTTAAGCTTTCAATTAAGAGACTAAGTGTCTCAACTCACTCTGAATTATCTCCGGACCTGAACAAACTAACCCGATAAGTCATGAAGCAATAGTGAAGTACACAAATGAGCAGAAAAGGGAGGGAGAGCGGGGCTACGACTCTCGAAACGACCGACTGGGTCATTATATCCTACCTCTCTTAAACAAAGGTTCGTCCTCGAACGGGTCTAGAAACATACCTGGAGTTCCAAATAGGTGTGGACATCTGCTCAGCATCTCCCGCTCGGTCTCCTAAGTAGCCTCCTCAATCGGCTGACCTCTCCACCGCACCTTTACTGAAGTTATATCCTTTGACCTCAACTTCTTAACCTGCCTGCCCGGAATAGCCACCGGCTCCATATCATAAGTCAAATCACCATCCAACTGAAGCGTGATGAAATCCAAAACATGAGACGGATCGCCGATGTACTTCCGGAGCATAGAAACATGAAATACTGGATGCACACTCGACAAGCTAGGTGGAAAGGCAAGCTTGTAAGCCATCTCCCCAATCCTCTGAAATACCTCAAAAGGCCCAATGAACTGAGGGATCAACTTCCCGAACCTCATAACACCCTCCATGGGTGAAATCTTCAGTAGAATCTTCTCCTCCATCATGTAAGACACATCACAGACCTTGTCCAGTGTCCAGTGCATCCTGAACCAAGTCTGTGCCCAAAACCCTAGCCTCACCGGGCTCAAACCAATGCACTAGAGATCTACACTACCTCCCATACAAAGCCTCATACAGGGCCATCTGGATGCTTGACTGATAGTTGTTGTTGTAAGAAAACTCTGCGAGTGGCAGAAACTGGTCCCATGAGCCCCCAAAATCAATGACACATGCACGTAGGATATCCTCCAATATCTGAATAGTGCATTCGGACTGCCCGTCCATTTGAGAGTGAAATGTTGTACTCAACCACACTTGAGTGCCCAACTCTCGTTGCATGACTCTCCAAAATTGCGAGGTAAACTGCGTGCCTCTATCTGAAATGATGGAAACTGGCACACCATGAAGGCGAACAATCTCTCTGATATAGATCTCAGCCAACCTATCTGAAGAATAAGTAGTACCCACTGGAATGAAGTGCGCGAACTTGGTCGCCTGATCCATAATTACCCAAATAGCATCGAACTTCCTCGAAGTCCATGGGAGCCAAACTACGAAATCCATGGTGATCCACTCCCACTTCCACTCTGGAATCTCTAACCTTTGAAGCAAGCCACCCGGTTTCTGATGCTCATAATTTACCTGCTGATAGTTAAGGCACCGAGCTACAAACCCCACTATGTCCTTCTTCATCCTCCTCCACCAATAGTGCTACCTTAAGTCCTAGTACATATTCGCGACACTCGGATGAATGGAATACCACGAATTGTGGGACTCCTCAAAAATCAACTCACGTAGCCCATCCATATTGGGCACATAGATCCGACTCTGCATCCTCATTACGCCATGATCCATAATAGTAACATCTCTAGCATATCCGTGTTAAACATTGTCCTTGAGGACAAGCAAAGGAGGATCATCATACTGGCGCTCTCTGATGCGATCAAATAACGAAGACCGAGAAACCAAACAAGTGAGAACCCGGCTAGGTTCTGAATTATCCAATCTCGCGAACCGGTTGGCGAAGGTCTGAACATCAACTGCAAGAGGTCTCTCCCCAATGGTAATAAATGCAAAGCTACCCATACTCACCACCTTTCTACTCAAGGCATTGGCCACCACATTGGCCTTCCCGGGAAGATACAGAATGGTGATGTCATAGTACTTTATAGCTCAATCCATCTCCGCTGCCTCAAATTAAGATACTTCTGTTTGAACAAGTGCTGGAGGCTCCGATGATCCGTAAACACCTCACAAGACACACCATAGAGATAATGCCTCCAAATCTTTAATGCATGAACGATGGCAGCTAGCTCGAAGCTTCTACTGGCTCGAAGCATAAGCAATTACTCTACCCTCCTACATCAGAACCCAACCAATATCGATCCTAGAAGGATTACAATATAATTTATAAGAACCACAAACTGATGGTTGAACTAAAATTGGAGCTATGGTCAAGGAAATCTTGAGCTTCTGAAATCGCTCCTCACACTCATCCGACCACCGGAAAGGATCACCCTTTTGGGTCAATTTTGTGAAGGGTGATGCAATAGATGAGAAACCCTCCACAAAGTGACGATAATACCNTACTGGCTCGAAGCATAAGCAATAACTCTACCCTCCTACATCAGAACACAGCCAATATCGATCCTAGGAGGATTACAATATAATGTATAAGAACCACAAACTGATGGTAGAACTAAAACTGGAGCTATGGTCAAGGAAATCTTGAGCTTCTGAAATCTCTCCTCACACTCATCCGACTACCGGAAAGGAGCACCCTTTTGGGTCAATTTGGTGAAGGGCGATGCAATAGATGAGAAACCCTCCACAAAGCGACGATAATACCTGGCCAAGCCAAGAAAGCTCTAAATCTACGTAGCCGAGGATGATATGGGCCAACTATGAACCGCCTCTATCTTCTTCGGATCCACATGAATACACTGACTGGACACTATGTGCCCAAGGAATGCCACTGATCTGAGCCAAAACTCACACTTGGAGAACTTGACATAAAGTTTCTCCTCCCTCAGCCGCTGCAACACAACCCTCAAATGCTGGGCGTGATCCTCCTGACTATGAGAGTACACCAGGATATCGTCAATGAACACAATAACAAACGAGTCAAGATAAGTCTAAAATACACTATTCATCAGATGCATGAACGTTGTTGGGGCGTTGGTCAGCCCAAAAGACATCATAAGGAACTCATAATGACCATAACGCGTCCTGAAAGCTGTCCTAAGAATGTCTGAGTCCCGAATCTTTAACTGGTGATACCCCGACCTCAAATCAGTCTTGGAGAACACCCTCGCTCCCTCAAGCTGGTCAAATAGATCATCAATACGCGGAAAAAGGATAATTGTTCTTGATTATCACTCTGTTCAACTGCTTATAATCAACGCATATTCTCATAGAGCCATCCTTCTTCTTCAGGAACAGAACCGGTGCACCCCAAGGTGACACACCAGGCCTAATCAACCCTTTCTTCAAGAGTTCCTGAAGGTGCTCCTTCAACTCCTTCAACTCAGCCGGTGCCATATGGTACAGAGGAATAAAAATGGGCTAAGTGCCCAGCACAAAGTCAATACCAAAGTCAATATCCCTGTCGGGCGGCATGCCCGGCAGGTCTACAGGAAACACATCCGGAAAATCTCGCACCACCGAAACAAAATCAATAGTAGGGGTCTCAGTAATAACATTCCTTACAAAGGCCAAATAAGATAAACAACCTTTCCCAACCATCCGCTGGGCCTTCAGGTATGAAATCACTCTACTGGGAACATAGTCTAAAGAACCTCGCCACTCGATCCTTGGTAATCCCGGCATCGCCAACGTCACAGTCTAAGAGAGATAGTCAAAAAAACCATGACATGGAGACAACCAATCCATACCCAATATCACATCAAAATCAACCATACTAAGCATCAAGAGATCAATTTTAGTCTCTGATCCCCCAATAGTCACTACACACAACCGATACACATGGTCCACAATAATAATATCGCCTACCGACGTACATAAATGAACAAATGAAACTAAAGACTCACAGGGCATAACTAGATAATTAGCAAAATACGATGATACATATGAATATGTGGAACCAGGGTCAAATAATACAGAAGCATCTCGATGACCTACTAAGATAATACATGTGATCACTGCGTCTGAACTAATAGCATCTGATCTGGCAGGGAGTGCATAGAAACGGGCCTGAACATCACCTGATCGGCCTCCCCCTCTAGGGCGACCCCAAGCAGACTGAGCTCCACCCGAGCTGGCTGGGCGGATGGTGAAGTAACTGGTGCTGAAGTCGAAGGCTGACTCCTCTGCTGAGACGTCCCTCCCGAAAGGCGGGGACAATGCCTCTTGATATGATACAAATCTCCACACTCGAAGCAACCTCTCCCTACAAATGGAGGTGGGGACTGAAGGGAGCCCCGAGCACTGGGATAACTGCTAGAAGGACCTGGCATAGATGAACCTTAAGCTAATGGTGCATGAGACGAACTCTGAGCTGGAAGGGCACTGAGAGATAAGTGACCCTACTGAGAAGTGTCAGAACCATGGCCAGATGATGCACCACAGTGAATTGGACAAGCCGTCTGAGCATGCCTATAGGGACGACCCCTACCGTGGTGGAATTGACCTCCAGAAGAAACACTACCAAAACTACCTGATCCATGAGACCTCATGGCCTCCCTCTCAACCCTCTCCTGGCTGTGGACCAACTTTATATGTCGAGCAATGTCAACGACCTCATCGAAAGTAGCCCCAAATAGCCTCCCTCTAGTAGTCAGCACCCGCAGTTGAAACGTGAGGCCATCAATTAACCTCCTGATCCTTTTTCTATCAGTGGGAACCAACCAAACCGCATAATGGGATAACTCAACAAAATCTCATCTTGTACTACATCACATTCATATCCTCCTGACACAACTACTCAAACTGTCTGAGCAGCTCCTCTCTACCATACTGTGGCGCATACTTCTCCAAGAAGAGAACGGAGAAGTCCTGCCATGTAAGTGGCACTGCACCGACTGGCCTATGCCTCTCGTAAGCCTCCCAGCAGGTGAAGGCAGCTCCAGTAAACTGCAAAGTAGTGAACGAGACCACACTGGTCTCCATAATATCTGTTGCACGGAGGATACTCTGACAACTGTCCAAGAAACCCTGGGCATCCTCCGACTCTACCCCGCTGAAGGATGGAGGCTGAAGCCTACCAAACCTTACTAGTCTCTGATGCTCATCGTCAATCATAACAGGAACCACATGGGCCTGAGCAGCTACCACCGGTTGGGCTGGTAGTGCCCCCAGCTTCTGGAGTCCCTGCATCATCTGCTCGGGTGTACGGGCGGCGGGAGTCTATGTACAACCCCCGGCCTGAGAAGTGGCAGGTGCGTACTGAGCCGAAACCACCTGAGCGAGGTTGGTGCAAACCGTGAGAATCTAAGTTAAGACCTCCTGAAGGCATGGAATCATAATGTGCATAGGTGGTGCCTGAGATGGTCCCATAGGCTCATCCATAACTGGATCTGCTCCTGAACTGGGGTAACTGGTGTATCTGTAGGTGCTGCCCTAACTATCGTGCGAGTTGCACCTCTACCCCTACCGCGACCTCTATCGGGACCTCAGCCTCTCACGGTTATGAACTCAAACATATGATTTCTATCCAATTCCATAACCATTTTCATGGTTGAAATCTTCTTTTTATAAAAATCTAGGTTTTTATCTAAACCCTTGATTTTCAAGATTTACCGGTTATAATCTATCCATAATCTATGAATTTAACGCAAAGTGTGATGAACTAACTTACCTTCAAGTTGATAGTTGAAATCCCCTCTCAAAATGCTCAACAATCGCCCAAAACATGAAGCAAATGGGCTGAACATACGAAACACCGGATTTAAATGAAGGTTCTGCCTTTTGCGATTTTTGCACCTGCGGAGTTACACTCGCACCTGCTGTGCCGCACCTACGGACAAATTCCTCGCAGGTGTGAAATTCTCCCTTTTGGCCTTGCACCGCACCTGCGGACAATGGCTCGCTTCTGCACAACTACAGGTGTGCCTGTCCCTTCACTCCTGCGCATCCATCCGCTTCTGCAAGCGTAGGAGCTTGCACCTACGACTATCCATGAGGAACTGTGATCATACCAGAAGTTGGAAGCTTCAGCTCTTCCTCCAAATCCCACAATTGGTCCGAGTCTCTACCGGTTAACACTCGGGGACCCCGGGGCCTTGCTCGAACATATCCACAAGTTTGAAATCATAAAACGAACTCGCTCGAACTCCCAGAACGTGTAAAACAACATCAAAGCTTAGAATCATACCCCAAACCAAATTGATTCAACTTAGATATTTCAAATTCTTCAAACTTACTCTGAACGGGCCGAAATATACTTATACTACTCGGAGTGACACCAAATTTTGCGTGCAAGTCTTAAATCATGATACGGGCCTACTCCAATTTCCGAAATCATATTCCGAGCCCGATATCAAAAAGTCCACTCCCGGTAAAACTTCTCAAAAACCATCAAATTTCTAACTTTAGACAAATGACTCCAAAATGACCTACGAACCTTCGGATGCAGTTCCGGACACGCTCCCAATACCAGAATAACCATACGGAGCTATTCCCAGACTCGGAATCCCAAACAAACATCGATAACATTGAAATGCACTTCAACCCAAATTTATGAAATTCTTCCAAAATGCCAACTTCCATAATAGGCGCCGAAACGCTCTCGGGTCATCCAAAATTCGATCCGGACATATGCCCGAGTCCGAATTCATCATACGAACCGGTTGGAACCTTCAAATCTCAATTACAAGACCGTTTACTCAAAAATCCAACCTTAGTCCATTCTTCTAACTTAAAGCTTCCGAAATGAGAATTTTCTTTTTAAATGAACTCTAAACTTCCGAAATGTCAATTCCGACCACGCGTATCAGTCATAATACCTGAAGTGAAATTGCTCATGGCCTCAACCTGCTAAACGACGCGCTAAAGCTCAAAATGACCGGTCGGGTCGTTACATTCTCTCTCACTTAAACATACGTTCGTCCTCGAACGTCCTAAGAGCTGCTCTGGGGTTATCCGAAATCACTGTTTAATACCTCGCGCACTTACCCGTGCTGACACAACTCAGTTGAGCACACTAGCTTGAGCCAGTCTGAAGATTCTCCCTTTTCACTTAGCCAAATAAGCCTTAGAGTCTAATTCCAACATCCAGAATTCTCTACCAGGCCTGTTCTCATCATACAGACAATGTATCAATCACTACACGATGCACCAATACATGATTGCATACCTTTGCTGAATTCACACTATGCACTGCATAGCTCACATGACCATAATAACATCCTCTGATAACAATAGCTGAAATTCCACGAATCGGATGCTCACAATGCACCTCATGACATATATAAGTCTTGTTCCAACTCTTGCAATACCGCCACGACGGAAGAGATGTGTAAAAATTCATAACCAACTGCAGAGTCAACAAATCATTGAATCTCTCCCTTTGACTAGAATCATCACCCATTATGAACCAATTAATGGTATTTGCTCTTTAATATACTTCATATAATCCGATCGCACTGATCCCACATCCAAAATTCTCGTCCCACCCAGTATAAGCTGCTCAGGTAACAAGCCACCCCAGACATGACCAAACGTTTCATATGATGCCGCAATGTGCCAATAAGCTACAAACTCGAACGTGATACACAAGGAAAGCGAATTTCTGGAAGGGACTACTCAACCCACACAACTAATTAGACAAACGAAAAGGTGTTACGAATCTTCCATAGACAATGGGACACAAAATACACAAAGTAGAATATAGGGGACTGTACTCAACATCACACTGTTGCGGCGTGCAACCCGATCCAAACAACATACCCGTGGCGGCGTGCTACCCGATCCATAGATAAAATCTATAAGGAAATACTTACCGAGCTAGAATGCTCATTACTACAAAATACTCGAATATCGGCCACATAGGTGCATAATACCATCCTTGGAAGGACAGACATCGCCATACGCCACAAAACTCAAGCACAACTAAGGTGCGATATATGATCTGAATCTCGAGAGCCATCCCGCTCACATAAAACCATCGCTACGCGGAACCTCAACACATAGGAAATTTATCAAGCTATTTCACAACTCACACAGCACAATATCGTATTACATTAAATAGTGGACGACGAAATAACACCCAATGTCCGAATACTCCTCCACAAGGAGCGTTATGCTGAAAGGAACACACCAGTCTGTCATAGAGCCCATATTCACATTTAAATCCATCCACAGACCTCAAGCCGATTCTGATCGCACCGCACTAGGCTAATAACCTCTCGAGGGTTCATAATAACCCTTTTCCCCATAACACACAAGAACAACCATCATATCCGGAACAAACCTCCCCAGTTTACAACAAAAATTTCCAATTAGCGATATTACCAAAATCTTCATACTTGGTTTCCATTCTTCAATCAATCAAGTGACTACATGTCACCTTTATACAATCTTCCCGTGGGATATGCTCCCATGACCTTCCGCACCAGGTAACAAGTCTATATATTCATACTACCGACCGTACCAATGTTGTAAAGTAATTCAAAAATCCGAAATCACTACGCAAAGCCTCTTACACAGGACACCGATCGCAGGTGACGCTAAAGACAATACCAGCTTACTCTAACGATCTGAATCCTTTCCCGCTCATCCAAGCTCTTTAACATTCTTGTCACACCAAACTGCAACCTTGATCCTTAACTTTCAAATTTTGTGCCGCTCACCGCACTTATCTTACCAATATATGAGAACCCACAAATTTCATCATAACTCGAAAACCTCCAATAGGGTACATACTTCACTTTGTAGAACGTTTCACTTTACTCGTATAAGGAGAATCATTGCAACACATGACTGAATTCTCATAATCGTAGAACACACAAATTCTCAAATAGTGGTCTAGCCACCATAACTCTTCCGGGACCTACCCATACATAACATGCCATAATACCCGAATACATCCAAATACAATCAATTATGACGGCCGTCAAGCCTCGCGCACGCCGCCCCAAATCACATGCATAATTTAATCATGCTGGAGAAATTGATCACTGCAATCATCATGCCAATTCAACCATGGCTAACCCAAACCCGACTTCTCATAATTTACTCTGGATCTTCCTTAGAAATAACAGCAGATCCTTTATCAATATAACGAACTCAATCCGCACTCATCCCGGGTGACCCCATTTCACGAGACCACACTGTCCCCAAAACCCACTGACCATTTTATATCCTCCTTGTGCATATAATCGCGTCTTCAACTGATATACCCATTTTGATGACTCTTCTATAAATCTAAAGTTACATGCTCCCCTTCCTCTCATGATACCCCGTAGACCAAAGGTAACACGGAACACTCCAAGATCCTTTATCATAATCCGCTGCAAAAGCTCGATATTTAACCATACCATGGACTCGAAATCATTAGACACCACGCCTTAACTTTTGAATCTACTAGGACCGTTATTAAGAGTCACCCACTCTGACTTGGTCCTGAATATAATCAACTCCAAGGCTCTGCTAGCATATGAGCACCCTCTCAAAGAAGCACCCGGCTGAATCAACTTCCTTGTAACTCGCCTCTACACGAAGAATAAATCCTGAGTCTTCCAAAAACCTGAGCATGAATCGATTAGGCCAACTATAGCACACATTCCTCAAATCGCTTGCTCAAATTACCATTGATGTTCTCTTTCCTTAGTCGTAATAACCCATCAATATGCTGATAACCAGAAATCTTACAAATAGATGACCATGCAATCCAACTGGAGGCTGTGGGACTCTCCTGCTTAGCTTGAGGCTACTATTGCATAAACCTGGAACTCACCAAGATTCTTCCTTCATCGGAATGATCTAGCACAATCAACCAGCCAAATTCCTCGCAATCCTTCCATTAACCTTTAATGAACACTCCGAACCACTAGCCACATTTACATATTCAATCTCAGACTGGGTAGCCAGTAGAATTCTTCGCAGAAGCTTCATCAACACCACGCGACCTCTAACCTGCTCACAGGAGATAACCCACCCGTGGAAAGTCATGTTGTATCCTTCTTCATATCAAGCAACTCCTTCATGTCACACCCAATCTTCCTCAATATAGCAGCCAATATTCCAAATTAGGTTCGTAGACCTAGTCACTGACCACCATAAATCCCAAATCACTCTAAACTTTACTCCAGACGTGTAGATATCCTACCTCATAACCCATATGCGACCTTACCACTCTCCCACCTTGGTCAAGCCCTCTCCTTTAAGAAACTACTCGACTTCTGTTTCTCAAACTTGGCCTTCTAGGAACTTAACCACCACAAGACACTTCTTACATGTCCTTTCTCATCCTTCGCTGCCCAGTTGTTGCCTTAAATCAAAATCTATCTTTGTAGCACTTGAACCGATAGATCGCTACCAACTTTAAACCCTTCCAGAAATCATCTTTCTCGAGCCATCAATACCAGGAATGCCGATTCGATCCTGAACCTCTGCATACTGCGACCTCAGATAGCCACTTTCCTGGCACCATTTATAATACTCTGCTCCAAGGCGAATTGAAGGACACTATAACACCGGAAAACTTAACACATTAACCAATCAAGGTCGATGCCGCCACATCACAGGCGAAGATTCCACCATGCTTGAAAATATCGAGTCCCGCTACTCCATCAACCCAACTCTGAACATTCTTAGTTCGATTGCCTTTGCTTTGTCGGAAGTAAAATACCAAATCTTTGAATCATGCACTGAGTAAACTTCCTTTCAAGTCATTCACCGCCCCGAGACATAGGCAAGCATCCTACCATCACCCCAATATTATGAGATAACAACTCATGAGCATCATAGCAACCTGTGCATAGCCTCAAAGCTCTCAGAAGTGAATATCCTTCAACAAGGCGACGACAATAGCCCAAACAACTATGCAGGGAGAAACATCCCGCACCATATCTGTAGTACCATTACAATTCCTTGATTCTCGATTGATAGCAAGTGCTTCACGTCGCATAAGATTGAATAGGAAGGAAATGAAGGCATAAGCCTCAAAGGAATCAAATTGCACGATGAGGAATCAAGAAGGGAAGTGCTCCTAACAGCCATGTAGCCTCTCGAAGATAAGTACATATGTCTCCGTAACGATCCGTAAGACTCTACTAGACTCGCTCATGACTCGTGAGACCTAAGTGAACCTAGTACTCTGATACCATGTTTTCACGACTCAAAATCCGTTAAAGGTCATGATGGCACCAGACACCACTGTCAGGTAAGCCAACACAAAAGAGTTAATTAAATTCTCATTTTAATATTTTTGAAATCATAAATTTACTTCAATTTATCTAGTAAAAAGATGAATTTACAGAATAAATAACAATGTCTTCAAACTTCAATACTGAACAGCCCATAATCATCCCAGAACCCGGTGTCACAAGTGCATGAGCCTTTTCTAGGAATTTAAAATAAAATACAATAACTGTCAGAGTACAAATTTGGATAGGAAGGAAAATACAAAACTCTGAAGGAGACTCTGCTGGATGCGGAGCGTCATATAAAATGCAGTTCATCTAAGTCCCCCCATAATCGCGCCTCTGTGCCCACAGGGCCGCTAAACATATGTGTACCTGCACAAAAATATACAGCAAGTGTAGTATAAGTACGTAAATCAACGCGTACCCAGTAAATATCCCGCCTAACCCCGAAAAAGTAGTGACGGGGGGTCGACTTCGACACTTACTATGGGCTATAAATAGGATATCAAAGATATAATTAAGTATGGATTATATGAACGGTTGCGAGCTCAATATTTAAGAAAGCAGTCCTTTTAAAGTTAAGAAATCTCGATATTTATCTTCCATTATTTAACAATTTAACTCAGGTCGAGGAGGCAATATCATTATTTATAAATTTCAAGGTAAGGAACACAAGCATGCGCAAATTATGCCGAGGTCGTAAGGCCCGATCCAACAAATATTTAAACTGTGCACTGCCAGAGGGTCGAATGGTGCGAACCATAGATGCATCTATAAATTTTCCCGCTCGCGAATCATACATGTGACGCAGTCCTCGCTCGCGAATCATACATGCGACGCGGTCAAATATAAATTTAATAAAATACACCGCTCGCGAATCATACCTGCGACACGGCCAAATATAAATTTAACATTTAAATCATATCTCTTTCTTGATTCTTTTTAAAATAATGAAAATTCAACTTGAAAATTTTTAAGGAAATCACCCGCTCACGAAACATACATGCGACGCAGTTACTCATAGATTTCTTTAGCTATTATATTATTCATCAATTCTTTTAGAAATTACGAAGATCAAATAAAACCTTTTAAATCATAAGTTCTTCAATTTTAACTTCTTTCAAAACATTTAATAAGCATACTTTAATCTCGTTCCCTCTCAAGGCAAATAATAAACGTAATCAATACAAATATCAACAAGGTATGATGTGAGCCTAAAACTACCTGAACGTAGGCATAACTAGTAGCTACGTACGGACTCTCGTCACCTCTTGCGTACGTAGCACCCACAAATAGAAGCACAAAATAATTTAGTTCACCTATGGGTTAATTCCCCCTTACAAGATTAGAAAGGAGACTTACCTCACTTCGTAGTTCCATAACCGGCTCCCAAGCCATTCAATCAACTCAAATCGATGCCCAACGCTCCAACACTAGTCAATAAGTAAGCAAATCCATAAATATATACTCTAATATTCATTATAATCCTATTTACAACAATTCCCAACTATGTTCGAAAGGTCGATAAAATCACCCTCGGGCCCACGTGCCCGGATTCCGAAAGTTTTCAAAGATAATCATTACCCATAACCTAATGAACTCAAACATATGATTTCTATCCAATTCCATAACCATTTTCGTGGTAAAAATCTTCTTTTTATACAAATCTAGGTTTTTAATCTAAACCCTTGATTTCCATGATTTACCGATTATAATCTATATATAATCTATGAATTTAACTCAAAGTGTGATGAACTAACTTACCTTCCACAATCGCCCAAAACATGAAGAAAATGGGCTGAACATACGCAACTCCAGACTTAAATGAAGGTTCTGCCTTATGCGATTTTTGCACCTGCGGAATTACACTCCTTTTTGGCTTTGTACCGCACCTGTGGACAATGGCTTGCTTCTGCGGAATCGCAAGTGCGCCTGTCCCTTCGCTCCTGCTCATCCATCTGCTTCTGCGTGCCAATCCTTCGCACCTGCGTGTTCGCAGGTGCACTAAAATACTCTGCGTCTGTGGCTGCTGGCCAGCTCCTCTCTTTGGCACCTGCGACTGGTGGCTCGCACCTGTAAGCTCGCACCTGCGGCTGCCCATGCACAGGTGCGATCATACCATAAGCTGGAAGCTTCAGCTCTTCTTCCAAATCTCACAATTGGTCCGATCCTCATCCGGTTAACACTCGGGGCCCCGGGACCCTGCCCGAACATACCCACAAGTTTGAAATCATAAAACGGACTCAATCGAACTCCTGGCACATGTAAAACAACATCAAAACTAAGAATCATACCCCAAACCAAATTGATTCAACTTACAAATTTCAAATTCTTCAAACTTACTCCGAACACGCCGAAATATACTTATACTACTCGAAGTGACACCAAATTTTGCGTGAAAGTCTTAAATCATGAAACGATCCTACTCTAACTTCCGGAATAGGATTCGGAGCCCGATATCAAAAAGTCCACTCCCGGTCAAACTTCTTCAAAACCTTCAAATTTCTAACTTTAGCCAAATGACTCCAAAATGACGTACGGACCTCTGAATCCACTTCCGTTTTGCTGTCCAACACACCTGCTAGATCTTTCCACCCAATTTATAGCCAACCCCTGCTATGACTTCCCTTAGGACCTACCACACTTTTAGTATAAAATAAAGACTATACAAAGCCCAGTAATTATTCAAACAAAAAATAATAACTTCTATCAACCTCAGCGATATTAAGTTAGACAAACTGAAGCTATAAGTATAAGATCGAAGACTATACAAAAATATCAAAATTAAACAAAAAATATTACTTTTTTCAGCCCAAGAATCTGAAATTAATAAAAATAAAATAAAAACTTTGATACCCAAAAATTAAACAAACAAAATTACTTCTTTTTAGCCCAAGAATCTAAAATTAGAAAAAGTTCAAAACTTTGAGTATAAAACAAAGATTGTACCAAGATACCCAGATATTGTACACAATAGAAGATTATTTTTCATCCCTATTAGTAAGAAACTAGAAAAATCGAATCTTAAAGTATAAGAACAAAACTAAAAATTGGAAAAAACGGAAAAGTTTTGAGCAAAAGAAATACTTACCAAGAGATAAAGGGATGAAGATTTGCTATATGTGGGAGTAATCTGGAAGACACCTGGAGCAATGAATGGCAAGCAATGAATTTGTCACAACCCAAAACCTAACCCATCATGATGCCGCCTATCGTGGTACTAGGAAAGCCGACCTTTCCAAAAACACTTTCAAAATTTAACAGAAATGAATTAAGATATTTACAATAATCAGAGTTTTTCATAAAACGGGTGTAAAAGCCAATTCAAACAAAGTGCAGAAACATAGTCCGATATCGGGGTATCACTGAATCATGAGCATCTAAATATCGAGTCTAATACAAACAGTGTTTGAATATCAATACTGAAAAGAAAGAAAACGTAGAAGGAGAGACAAGGTCTGCGGATGCCAGTAGCTACCTCGTAGTCTCCGGTACTCAATCGCGCGCGAACTCAACGACCTCCGTGATCAAACACACATAGATCTGCACATGAAGTGCAGGGTGTAGCATGAGTTCAATCAACTCAGCAAGTAACAGAAATAAATAAAGAAATGAGAAGGTGGTGATGAGCTATACAAATACAATTCATTTTCAATAATTCCAGCAAATAATAGACATGATTTCAAATCCGGTAGTCAAGTAAAATCAGTTTATACAATCACAGTGCAAGTAATATGTATATAGAATCTTTCAGAAATTTCACAACAATGACAGATAGCAACTAAGTGCATCAACAAATGGAAAATAAGTACAGCCTCTCAGGGCAACAGACACTCAACTCGTCACAACAGTTCAATCGCTCGGCTCTCAGCCCTTAGTACTCACACTCAATAGGTACCTGCGCTCACTGGGGGTGTGCAAACTCCAAAGGGGCTCCTTTCAGTCCAAGAGCTAAAATATGCACGGACAACTCACGTGCCATAGTATCAATACCTCACAGACAGGCCCTTGACCTCAATCATTCATCAACCTCTCTAGTTTCTCGGGCTCTCGGTTATCATAAAGATTAGCGCAAACAAAGATAGCATAGTGTATCAACAAAAGCAAGAAGAGGCTAATATATGATACGCAAGCGAAACCATGACTGAGTACAAGACAATAATTAGCAAGTAATTCAACATGTATACAACCACTGCGGGTCCCAACAGTGATATCTTATGGCCTAAGCATGGTTTCTAACATGAAAGGCAGTCAATTACTCAAAGACAAGGAAAACAAATAATAACAATGGCTATTCAACTTTACAGTCTCATGGGACGGACCAAGTAACGATCCCTCATGGTGCACGCTCGCACGCCCGTCACCTAGCATGTGTGTTACCCCCAAATATTCACATTATATAAATTTTCGGGGGTTCATACCCTCAAAACCAGATTTAAGACTGTTACTTACCTAAGACCGAGAAAATCTCTATTCTGAAATACCTTTTGACTCTGAAATCGGTCCCCAAACATCCCGAATCTAGCCGCAAGTAGAACAATACAATCAATATAGGCTAAAGGGATCAATTCCATAACAAAAGTACTAAATTATAGCCAAAAAACCAAAATTGGCCCGAACCCGGCTCCCGAGCCCACGTCTTGCAATCTGACAAAAGTCACAAAACCCGAAAGCCCATTCACTCACGAGTCTAACCATACCAAATTTACTCAAATCCGATAACAAAATCCCATTCAAAACCTCAAAATCCCAACTCAAGAGTTCTTCCCCCTTTTCCACAATTTCTCACCCCAAATCACAAATTAGATGGCACAATTAAAGATGAAATCATGAAATTTAAAGAAAACCAAGTAAGAATCACTTACCCCAATCAACTCCACGAAATTTCCTTCAAGAATCGCCCAATTCCGTGTTCTCTAGCTCAAAATATGCAAATGGGTTCAAACCCTCGTTTTTGAAATTAATACAGCCTGCCCAGATATCCTTCATCGTGATCGTGGAACATTCCTCGCAATCGCGAAGCACAACTATGCTGACCAACATTTTTACCCTACGCGATCAAGGAATCACCCACACGATCGCGGATCACTACCTCTCATACCGACATGATCGTATCCTGCCTCACGCGATCGCATAGAGCATTGGCCACGCCTCCCCTCCTGCTCAAATCCTTCTACGCGAACGCGACCTTAGCCACGCGTTCGCGAAGCAAAACTTCGAACACATACGCGATCGCGTTCCTAACTCTGTGATCGCGTAGAACAAACTCATCTCTGCCCAAAATAAGCTTACACAATCGCAAATGAATCCCTGCAATCGCGTACAAGGAAACCAGAACCTGCTGTAACCAGACTTCAGCTATCAAGCCTAGTCAAAATATGATCCGTTAACAACCTGAAACTCACCCGAGGCCCCGGGACCTCAACCAAACATACCAACACATCCCAAAATATC
>AWOL01S0048012.1:6002-19840 GCA_000715115.1 Nicotiana otophora
GCTCGAGGGCCATGATCGAAGGCAAGGCTCGAGGGCCATGATCGAAGGCAAGGCTCGAGGGCTATGGTCAAGACCCAAGATCGAACTTGATCGAGGCCATGACCATGTCCCAGGCTCGAGGCCCGATCGAGGCCATGATGAGCTCCCAAGATCGAGCTCCCAAGATCGAGCTCCTTAATCGAACTGGACAGAGCTGTAAGTTATAAAAATAGAGGACATTCGTCCTACTTACCATTTTTGACGAACTTGAGTTTGAGCAGAGGCGACTTTTGACAGATTTTCAAGGAAAAAACATTGGGGTAAGTGATTCTAACTCGGATTTGGTCTACATATACAAGTATATCATTGTTTTCACCATAAATTAGTGTTTTGAGATTTAAATTTGGGAAGTTTTTAGAAATTTCATAGAAACCAATTTTTGAGATTTCGGTATCGATTCGGAGTCGGATTTGAGTGAAACTGGTATGGTTGGTCTGGTAATTGAATGGGTTGTCGGATTTTATAACTTTTGCCGGATTTCGAGATGTGATCCCCACGGATGAATTTTTAATTAATTTTGGGATTTTTATTAAAAATATAGTATTTCTTATAGAATTGATTCCTATAATTTTTAGTGATTGTATCAAATTATTTTGGCTAGATTCGCGCCAGACAGAGTTGGATAATCGTGGAAAAGGCCTTATAGTGGATTAAATTGGAGCAAGACGAGGTAAGTCTCTTGTCTAATCTTGTGAGGGAGAAATTACCTCATAGGTGATTAAAATTTAATAATTATTGCTAACTGTGGGAGATACGTACGCACGAAGTGACGAGAGTCCGTGCGTAGCTACTATTAATGTTAAAGTCCGGGTAGTTTAGGACTCAAAGCATGTATTACTTGTGTAAATTATATTCTTTGATTAATTAATATTAATTGATATATATGAATATATTTTGAATTGTTAGATAAAGATATTAAAGGATGAAAATCTCATAGGCTTGATTTGCTGTTTAAATCAATTAATTGTTAAAAGAAATTGTTCTCCACCCGAATTTATCTTATAATAAATATACTCTCCTTCCGGAGGCACATAAGAAAATGTCCTCCTTTCTTTGGAGCGGGCCGAACGCCTCGGCAGGATAGATGCATCTATGGATCGCGCCGCACGTCCCACGGCAGTGTACACGACACTCTGGATCGGGCCGTACGTCCTCGGCATAAAGCGTGCTTAATAATAATAATTACACGATACTTTAATAATTTATTTCAGCTTGTGAAGCCAATAAATAAAATGAAAAATCCTTGGAATTTAATGAATTATTATTCTTGCTTGTTAAGGAATTAATTGTTACTCTTGTAAATGAGATTTAATTGATAAATTAGAAATTATTTAAATTGAAGAAATTTAATTAATATATTGAGAATTGTTACATTTGAAGAAATTTGATTATTTCCGCCGATTAAATAAATTATTGTAAATTCTGTAAATCATGCTGATTTAAAATTCCTAGTTTTATTTCAGTTATTATTATTGACCCATAGTGAGTGTCAAAGTCGGCCATCTCGTCTCTACCACTTCGAGATTAGGCTTGATACTTACTGGGTATACGTTGTTTACGTACTCATACTACACTTGCTGCACGTTTTGTGCAGGATCTGAGACAGGTACTAGTGAAGGACCTATCATCACATACCCACGTCATCTCGAGGCATAGTGGTGAGCTATCTTTCTGAGCCGTTCTGCAGCTACAAGTGTCTCTTCTTATATTTACATTCTGTCTATTTCATTTCAGACAGTATTTGGAGTTTTGTATAATCTACTAGATGTTCATTCACTTGTGACACCGGGTCTTGGCACACACATTGGTAGAAGTTGGTATTTTATTATTTTCTTGGAATAAAAGTTTAACCAGTGTATGTTTGATTTATTAGTTGGCTTGCCTAGCTGTAGTGTTGGGCGCCATCACAACCTACAAGTGAAATTGGGTCGTGACAATATTCATGCTTGTTATTGGGATTTATCTGTTTCAAAATCCCTCCATAACCAATATTGGACGCATCAGTCTCGATAATCTTTTGCCATGCAGGATTAGCAAGGGTCAAACAAGATAAAGATTTAACACGTTGCTTAATATTTTTAACCAAAATAGTATGACTATCAGTCCAAGGGTTTTTATAATCCCTTTTTAGTCTATCATATAAAGGGGCTAAATCACGAGACAAATCTTTATAAAAAGGTGATATATACTTTAAACTTCCCAAAAATCTTTGTAACTGAGTTCTATCAGTAATAACATCGGGAAATTTAGAAGCAAAATCAATAGATCTTTGAATCGGAGTAATTTTTCCTTGACAAATATAATGTCCTAAAAATCGAATATTAGTGTGGAATAAACTCATTTTTTGTTTTGAAATAACCAAACCATTTTGTATAACAATTCTTTTTAAAATATCTAAATGCTTGATATGCATTTCAAATGTTTTGGAGAATACCAAAATGTCATCAATATAAACAATGATAAAATCAAGATAAGGATTAAATATATCATTAATAATTTTTTGAAATTCAGAAAGGGCATTCTTTAAACCAAAAGGCATAACATTCCATTCATATTGCCCAAATGGAACATTAAAAGCAGTTCTATAAGTATGCTCTTTAAATATTTGAATCTGCCAATATCCAGATTTTAAATCAAATTTTGAAAATATATTGGAATAATATAATCTTGACAATAAATCCTTTTTATTGGGAATTGGATATCTAATCCACTTTAAGAAATTATTTAAAGGTTTATAATTAATAACCAATCTAGGAGCTCCACATTCCTTTGCAGCAGCATTATTAACATAAAAGGCTGTGCAAAACCAAGGAGATTTTGAGGGTTTTATCAAACTCTTTTGTAACAAATTATTAATCTCTTTCTTGCAGAATTCTACCAATTCAGTGTTCATCTGACAGGGTCGAGATTTAGTAGGAATATCATCCTCAGAGAAATTATCTTCATATGACAGAGTGACAATATATTTTTTTCTATTCTAAAAAGCACTGGGATGCTCAGCACAAATATCAATAGAAATATTTTCGGAAATCAATTTAATCTTTTCTTGCACTTTAGTGGAATTCAAAGTATCGAATATATTTATACTAAACAATTCCCAATTATAACGAATCAATATGTTTCTGCTTCATATCAATTTAAGCATTTATATCTCTAGTTATTGGATCTGTAATAAAAGTATAACTTATCTCTTTATCCTTATTAGTAGCAGAAAAACCTTTTGAGTCTATGCTAGTGAAAGGATAAATAACGTTAATAAACGGTATTCCAAGTATAATTGGAGGGTATAACTGAATTTTCACCAAGAAAAAGAAGTGAGGAATGCAGACTTTATTCTGACAAATACCAGTATTAGGTAATTTATACTCTATAGCTAAAGCATGTCTAGATGCAGACTTAACCATATGAGTTATTTTCTGAAATTATTTAGTAGGAACTAGATCTTCTTGAATGCAGCTAACATCAGCTCCACTATCAATCATAGCAATATTTGTAATAGAAAAACTATTATCAATTAAAATAGTACATTTAATATACCATCGATGAGCAGTAACAATTTGCATCATTCCCAAAAACATATCATGTTGAGAATTAATTTTAATAGGTTTTTCAGAGGAAATATCATTTTCAGAAATACATTTATTTTTATCATTAGATTTCTCAGCTGGAGAATTGATTTTCTCAATCTGAGTAAGCCTATGATCACAAATCATTTGATTTTGTTTAAGAGATTTGATCTCCCTTTTCAAATTTTCAACTTCAATCTTTAAATCATCGAAAGAAGAATCTCTTGCGGGAGTTGTACTTTTATTTAAAAGACGGTTATTAACCTCTAATAAATAATAGGGAGCAGAATATTCAAATTCCTTTTTTGAGTTTTCAAAAGGTTTTGAAGAACTTGAACTATTACTAACAGCCAAATTTATAATTTTTTCACGAAGTTTTTCGTCAGTAACTTCTTTTAAAAGCTCTATTACATTATCGGATGTAATAGTTTTCATGTTTAAATCATGGAACTGAGATTGAAATTTATAAAATTCATCATCATCACAGGTATATGTATTACCTTTGCAAGCTGCACAAGTATTATCAATATTTTTATCACTATCAGATAAATCAAGTAAATCTATTTCAGCTTCAGATTCTGACTCAGAATAATAATAATCAGATTCTGATCCAGAAGTGTATAACAAACCATAAACCTTATCAAGTAACTCATTGTCTAGTTCTAAGGTTTTTAGCTTTTGAAGCTTACAGTTTGGAGCTATATGGCCAAACTTTCCACATTTGTAACACTTAATATCAGCAAGATCTCGCTTAGACCTATTCTTCGTAAATCTAGTAGACTTGCGATGGACTTTCTTAGCTTCACGTTCCTCTTTTGATCTATATCTAGATCTCTTTCTCCTATAAGGACTGTCTGGGTTAGGGTATCTATGATACTTATGTTTCTTCTTCTTATGAGTAGAAGTCTCGAGTAGTCCGAACTGGGTGCAAAAGTCTCCTAATTGGTTTCTTTCCTTAAGCTTATCCATCTTAAGCTGTCTAGACAATTTTAACTCATTGCACAAGTTTAACCCTTCCTGTGTGCAAATTCCTATCAACTTACTATAGGTATAATCTTTGTATGGAATTTCACCAAAGCTACCTCTTAGAGTCTTCCTAACTCTTTCAGCAAATAAGGAGGGAAGGCCATCTATAAACTTAGCTTTCTAATGGTCGTACTTATTTTCTGGTAACTCCATAACTCTACTCATAAAGGTGTCTTTATACCATCTGAATTCACCTAAGGTCCTACATCTAAGACCATTAAGTAGAGTACGAACTGTCTCATGCTGATTGGTAAATCTACCATTGACGTGTTCTAATATTGTAAGAACGAGGGTATAAATAGCATCTTCTTTATTTTTCACAAGAGCCATGCCTAAGTTATCAATTCCTTCGTCAGTGGCTATAACATTAATAACCATTAACTTTTCATCAGCAGTCAAATAATTATCCCACCACCCACGAAGTTGGCCAATAAATCCTGCAACAATCATTTTGTAAATAGTTCTATCTGTATTTTTCACGCTCTTATAGATAGTTGCATACATAAGCATTCTATGCACAAAAATAGTTAATTTTCTATCAGTCAATCCATCAAGATTCCATTCATAAATTTCTGAACCACTATAAGACATATTAGTCTGATTCCAATCATGTTCCTCTATTAAGACATCTTGAGGAGTCAGACGATCGTAATAATAAGTTTGCATTCTGGGCTTATCAGCATGCCTACTATTCTTTTTGGGATATACTCTGAGTTTATTAAACTCTGACCAAACTTCATTTTTGTAATCAAAAGTATTATCTAATTTATCAGCAAAATCTTTTGATAAATCAATAGGTTTGATATTCAAACCGGATAACTTTTTATCAAGAAGTTCTTCTAAATCATTTAAAGATTTGAATTTAAAATCATGAATCTCAGGGGGTCTTTAAACATGAGTAAGAACAGTTTGAGGTTCTGATTTGCTTCCTGACGTAGAGGAAATATCAGTTAAAATCTTGCTAGTACTCATATCCTTTATCAAAACTGTTAAATCATCAAGTTTTTTATCAAGAAAACTGATTTGTTCACCCAAAACTTTAACATATAAACTCAAATAATTATTTTGAGAAATCAAATTATTAATTTCTGTGATGCTGACTGCAGTAACATCTTCATCAATAAATTTTTAAAATGCAGTAAATGTAATACATGTATTATTAGGTAAAACAAAAGGTGTTTCAGGAGGGTATATGGCTTTAGTAATATTGTCACTCCCGTCTTTATAAGATCTTTCCAAAACTTTTATATAAAGTGGTAAATAGGTGGTTATAAACCAAGGAACAAAATACATAATTTGATTATGTAAAGCACAAGTTTCATAAAATTCCTAAGAAATATTATTTAAATCATCTTTACTATAAGTATCAAAAAACCAAGTTTTAAACCGGTTCCATTTATCACTGAAAAATTCTTTTTGAATATAAATTCTAGCTTGTGACACCGGACTAAAATCTATTTGGTGTGGGATCATTAAACATCATTGGGGTTGAAATCCATTTCGGACGCAGAAGGAATATCCTTATCAGAAATATTATCACTATCCTGAACAATATTTATTTGGGGGTTAATCTTAACCCTTTCAACTGGCTTATCCCCCACTTTAGTAGAAATTGTATGCAAAGATACAACACGATTTCTAGCTGGTCCATAGACTGGTTCAACAGGTGAAATATATTGAATATCAGGCAACAGTCTACGATTGATAAAAGAATGTCTATCAGAACTAATAGCAGGCAAAAGTCTATTATTAAAAAATGACTGCCTATTATAAGTGGAACTATTATCATCAAACTGAATGCAAATCCTACCATCCGAATTTTGAGTAATATGAGAATATTCAGTATTACTAACAGCATCAGTTACCCTATTCTTTATTAGAGGTTAATAACCATCTTTTAAATAAAAGTACAACTCCCGCAAGAGATTCTTCTTTCGATGATTTAAAGATTGAAGTTGAAAACTTGAAAAGGGAGATCAAATCTCTTAAACAAAATCAAAAGATTTGTGATCATAGGATTACTCAGACTGAGAAAATCAATTCTCCAGTTGAGAAATCTAATGATAAAAATAAAGGTATTTCTGAAAATGATATTTCCTCTGAAAAACCTATTAAAATTAATTCTCAACATGATATGTTTTTGGAAATAATGCAAATTGTTACTGCTCATCGATGGTATATTAAATGTACTATTTTAATTGATAATAGTTTTTCTATTACAAATATTGCTATGATTGATAGTGGAGCTGATGTTAGCTGCATTCAAGAAGGTCTAGTTCCTACTAAATATTTTAAGAAAACGACTCATATGGTTAAGTCTGCATCTGGACATGCTTTAGATATAGAGTATAAATTACCTAATACTGGTATTTGTCAGAATAAAGTCTGCATTCCTCACTTCTTTTTCTTGGTGAAAAATCAGTTATACCCTCCAATTATACTTGGAACACCGTTTATTAACGCTATTTATCCTTTTACTAGCATAGACTCAAAAGGTTTTTCTGCTACTTATAAGGATAAAGAGATAAGTTATACTTTTATTACAGATCCAGTAACTAGAGATATAAATGCTTTAATTGATATGAAGCAGAAACATGTTGATTCTTTACAATTAGAATTGTTTAGTATGAATATATTTGATACTATGAATTCTACTAAAGTACAAGAAAAAATCAAATTGATTTCCGAACAGATTGCTATTGATATTTGTGCTGATCATCNGGAATTGTTTAGTATGAATATATTCGATACTTTGAATTTCACTAAAGTGCAAGAAAAGATTAAATTGATTTCCGAAAATATTTCTATTGATATTTGTGCTGAGCATCCCAGTGCTTTTTGGAATAGAAAAAAGCATATTGTCACTCTGCCATATGAAGATAATTTCTCTGAGGATGATATTCCTACTAAATCTCGACCCTGTCAGATAAACACTGAATTGGTAGAATTCTGCAAGAAAAAGATTGATAATTTGTTACAAAAGAGTTTGATAAAACCCTCAAAATCTCCTTGGTCTTGTACAACCTTTTATGTTAATAATGCTGCTGAAAAGGAACGTGGAGTTCCTAGATTGGTTATTAATTATAAACCTTTAAATAAGTTTTTAAAGTGGATTAGATATCCAATTCCCAATAAAAAGGATTTATTGTCAAGATTATATGATGTCAATATAGTTTCAAAACTTGATTTAAAATCTGGATATTGGCAGATTCAAATATTTAAAGAGCATACTTATAGAACTACTTTTAATGTTCCATTTGGGCAATATGAATAGAATGTTATGCCTTTTGGTTTAAAGAATGCCCCTTCTGAATTTCAAAAAATCATTAATGATATATTCAATCCTTATCTTGATTTTATCATTGTTTATATTGATGACATTTTGGTATTCTCCAAAACATTTGAAATGCATATCAAGCATTTAGATATTTTTAAAAGAATTGTTATACAAAATGGTTTGGTTATTTCAAAACAAAAAAATGAGTTTATTCCAAACTAATATTCGATTTTTAGGACATTATATTTGTCAAGGAAAAATTACTCCGATTCAAAGATCTATTGATTTTGCTTCTAAATTTTCCGATGTTATTACTGATAGAACTCAGTTACAAAGATTTTTGGGAAGTTTAAATTATATATCACCTTTTTATAAAGATTTATCTCGTGATTTAGTCCCCTTATATGATAGACTAAAAAATGATTATAAAAACCCTTGGACTGATAGTCATACTATTTTGGTTAAAAATATTAAGCAACGTGTTAAATCTTTACCTTGTTTGACCCTTCCTAATCGTGCATGGCAAAAGATTATCGAGACTGATGCGTCCAATATTGGTTATGGAGGGATTTTGAAACAGATAAATCCCAATAACATGCATGAATATTTGATTAGATTTTACTCTGGAAAATGGTCTGAAGCCTAGAGAAAATACGCTATTGTGGCCCATGAAATGTTAACCATAGTTAAGTGTATTTTAAAATTCCAAGGTGATTTATACAATCAAAAGTTTTTGATAAAACCTGACGCACAATCTGTTAAATATATGTTTAATAAAGACTTTAAACATGATCCCTCAAAAATGTTATTTGCAAGATGGCAGGCTCAATTAGCCCCTTTTGATTTTGAAATTCAATACAAAAAGGGAATTGATAATTCTCTGCCAGATTTCTTATCTTGTGAATATTTGCAGGATGGAACCCCCATGGGGTAGAGGAAGAGGTAGGGGATGGGGAAGATCATCCCCACATTCCAAAGGACGAACATCCCCTTCAGGATCGTCATACGGATCCACATCAAACTCCCCAATTATACAAATGGGAATAAAACGTTTGACAAATGAAAAAATATCTCTCAGAGGCGAGTCCTCGATGATAGGACCATCCATTCATCTGGAAGATATTCCAGAAGATAGTCCGTTATACGCACACTTGCATGCATATTTGACTGCTCAAAAGCAAAGTAATACTTTTGCTAAGAAAAGTGATACTTTTGCTTCTATTACAAAAGAGGACAATGATGATATCAAGTCCTATGAGAAATTGCCTAAAAAAAATGATATTTCTTTTAGAAAATTCTGATATTCAGAGAAAAGAAGAACCATGGAAGATATTCCAAAGGTATTTGATAAATGGATTGTATTATCCAGGTGAGTCATACAAAACCCGTTCTTATTATGAAACTATACTCACTAGTACTGGCAATGCAGAGTTTCTGCACTTTTCTGGTTATAGCACAGACGAGAACGTTTATAACTTCTCAAAGATCATAATTAAACAGATTATATATGTTGAAGATTAGGGCATATCCACGATGAAAGAAAGGCAGATAAACCTCAACAAGTCTCGTATGAGTTTTACCTATTGGGACTATATCCAGGCCTTTGATAAAGTGCTTTACTACAATAATGATCGACACAAGCATACTTGATTCGTTAAAATATGTGCAAAGATACTTGCAGAACCTATTCCTAATTGGTTCCTAAACTGATAGTCATACCACGGTCCGACACTAAATATATTACCTGATCCATTTCTCATGTTATACAAAGAATGGACAAAAATTTCTCCAGTTATAAACGATTTATACCACACAGATCATATCTGTTACCTAGAAAAGATTGACCAGATATATTTCTTTCTGGAATTCTCTATTCCTTGGATTCATAAATGGATTCCAGAAGTTGGATTCACCGAGGAACAAATTCCGTGTTTATACAGGACTTTTTATAACAATTTCTGGGATAAACTAATGAAGAAAGATACCAAAACAAAGACGTTATACGGTCAAGAACTCTTGGATTCCATCAACACAAAAATTCAAGAATATTCCAGCAACCCTCAGAAAGAGAAGGTTGATGACAGCTCAGTAAGGCATATTGCCAGAAAGATCTCCTTTCAAGAAGGAGATAAAGAAGAAATGATCAACGACTACTTGGAAGAAGTAAGAAAAAATTTGCTTCGTTCCATCAATCAGTATGAGAAATCAGACACTTCGATGCAAAGTAAAACCAACAATGATGATATCGCAGATAATTCCCAACCCATTGAATCAGAGAAGATATTATCTGATGAAGCATTACAAGATGCGGAAGAATTCCTCCGCAAAATGAATGAAGCAGAAAAACGACCAGCATAATAAAACTGCTGGACCCCACAGCACAGTGAAGCCGTCGGACCCACAGCACAGTGAAGCCGCCGGACCCCACTTAAATAGTAGATACACTGTTCATCAACAGTAGAAACACCGTTTGTACAGTAGAAATCCTGAACAATATTTGTCTGGGGGTTAATCTTAACCCTTTCAACTGGCTTATCACCCACTTTAGTAGAAATTGTATGCAAAGATGCAACACGATTTCTAGCTGGTCCATAGACTGGTTCAACATGTAAAATATGTTGAATATCAGGCAACAATCTACGATTGGTTAAAGAATGTCTATTAGAACTAATAGCAGGCAAAAGTCTATTATTAGAAAATGACTTCCCATTATAAGTGAAACTATTATCATCAAACTAAATGCAAATCCTACCATCCGGATTTTGAGTAATATGAGAATATTCAATATTACTAACATCATCAGTTATCTGACTAGGGGATATAACCGAATCCAAAGTCCAAGTAGTTGGAAAATTAATTTCTTCCCACTTAATAGGTCTCCTCGTGGTGACCTTAGACTTTGCAAAATTCGTTTCCACTAATATAGTCTGATCAGATGTATCATATAATTTACATCTAGGGTTTAATGTAGATAGATATTTTAAAATAAATTCTATACGATAAACATATAAGTTCAGAACCAGGTGCATAATTATAACCATGCGCTTTCACATTTAAAGTCAAGGCATCAAGTATATTAACATCAGATAGAGATAATTGTAGATTGGGTTGAGTATTAAAATATACTGGACCGTAGGCCACAGTAGATTCAATAGAACCCATCAGAGACTGTCTAAAATTCAGATTTCTAGTATTTCTGAGAGCAGCCAAAAACGTCTCTGGTAACCCTTTAAGGGTTACTGGCTTAAAAGCAATTTGAACCATACCAACATGCAGATAATTATACTAATTTTTATATAAATCTAAATCATGCTTGTTTAACAAACGAATAGTCTGTTCAGATATATAAGTTATAAGATATATATATATATATATATATATATATATATGTCTTAACATGTATATATAGATATAGTATATCTTAACATCTATATATAGCTATAAAAAGTTTGGGGTTAAAACAAAGTTGGGGGGTTAAATGATTATTTTATAAATAGCCAATGGCTATTTTGGCAGGTAAAAAAGCCATATTTTAAATGCCATAACGGCTATAATGTGGCAGATTTGTTTTTAAAAATAATTAGTCATTGGGCCCGGATAGGCCCGTTTAGGACCGTTTGAACCGGCCCACTTCCCAACCGGTCCCGGTCTCGCGGGCCTCACCTATGGGACCGGCCAACTACCCAGCCCACTTCCTCACGGTCCCGGTCCTATCCGGTTAGGACCGTTTAGGCCCACCGCCCATTTGGGCAGTATTGGGCCGGGCCCGGTCCTAACCGGCCCACATGTCACCCGTAGTCCCAAATGACATAATGAACCTATTGAAATTTTCGGAACCATAATTCGAACCCGATATCATCAAAGTCAAGTCTCGGTCAAACGTATAAATTCAAGCTTTATAAAATAAAGCCTTTTATTTATTTTTCCAAAAACTAACGGAAAACATGCCTACGCACCACAGAATAACTTCAAATTTTGTACACAAGTCATAAATATTGTTACGAAGCTGATCGAACTCTCGGAATCCAAATCGGGACCCGATATCAATAAAAATCCAATTATGGCCAATTTAGAAATTCTTTAAACCTTTAAATTTCTAGTTTCCGTCAAATGGCGATAATTCGAGCTAGGGACTTCCGAATTCGATTTCAAGCATACGCCCAAGTCCCAAGTCACGAAATGAACCCACCGGGACCATCAGAACAGTAATCCAGGTATGTTTTCTCAAAATATTGACCGAAGTCAACTCAAATGAGTTTTGAAGCACTATTTCACATTTTAATCAAATTTTCACATAAAAGTTTTCCGAAAAAATATACGGACTGCGCACACAAGTCGAGCAAATGTTGAATGGTTCTATTCAAGGTCTCAAAGCACAGAATTAAATGTTAAATTTAAAGATGATCTATCGGGTCATCACATAAAATTGCTCTATTTGGATAATGCATGTTTAAATATGACCATATTCCTATTATTCTATTACGATCAATTGCAAGTTGTGACCTTTATAAAACCTAGTTAGGAAGCTACAAACGACTTGATATTACCTTTTATAGTAATCTTGTTTCTTTGAAGGGGAGTGAGCCTTAAAGCAACGGTAAAGTAACTGTGTTTGAGCTTTAGAATCAACAATTGATACTTGCGTTAAGATCTTATATTACATTCACTGGGGTACGACCATTTCTTAAACTCTATATAAAATGCAGAATACTTTGTCTATCGCATTGCCCTTTAGAGGAAGATAAATGTAAGAGGATAGAAAACACTAATCGAAACGTGCATGTAATAATGTTAGAAATTTCAAGATTATTATTTACATCAATGTCTTGTCGATGGGTCATGTCCTCTTGAATTTGATAGTTTAATTTCTGTCTAGCATCATACGTTTAGCTTGTTGATCTGATCACACATACAAGTATCCAAGAGATCCTGATAACTGGTGGGGGATTCTGGCATATTTTTCTGAATTAGGGGTGTTCATGGTTCGGTTTGGATCGGTTTTTCCATAAAAAGAAACCAAACCAAGTAAGTCGGTTCTTCAAATATTGAAATCAAACCAGACCAATTAAGTCGATTTTTGTCACGACCCGAAATCCTAACCTGTCGTGATAGCGCCTATCTCAACACTAGGCAAGTCGATAACCTCAATAAACTGTAATTTCCATTAAGTTTGAAAACATAATATTGAATTTCATAGAAAATCTCACAATTTCTGACATAAAAACACATTCCCAAAACCCGGTATCACTAAGTACATGAGCATCTAATTTGAATACAAAGTCTGACTGATAAAATGCTGTCTGAAAGTATAGAAAAATACAATAACTGAAGGAAAAAGAGAGACAAGGTTAGCGGACACCGAGCAACTACCTTGATAGTCTCCAACAATTAAAACCTCAAATCTGGCAACCGCCGTATCCGAAAGTACCTGGATCTGCACACGAGGTACAAAGTATAGTATGAGCACAACCAACTCAATAAGTAACAAAACTAACCTCTGGGCTGAAAGTAGTGACGAGCTCCGCAGGTACAGTCCAGTATAAATAATATCAATATATAAATGAAGGCATGCTTTCAAGTTCAACAGTTGCTTTCAGTACAAATAAAATAAATCAATTCTGACAATACGTGAATATGATATCTCTGTATCTACATGCCAATTTACATACTATATGTGATGCACCTTAATGAAAACTCGGTGTACTCACAATCCAAAATACTCAATCACTCAGTACTGTATATGGACAATCCAGCCCAGGAAAGATCCATCCCAAAATATATATGTATATCCATCAACTGACAGTCAGTCACTCAGTACTATATAAGGACAGTCCAGCCTAGGGGAAGATCCATCCCCAATCATCAATGATTCGGACAAGATCCATGTCCCGGAAAAATCAATCCCTCAATATAAATGCTTCGGGCAAGAT
>AWOL01S0048019.1:7005-19808 GCA_000715115.1 Nicotiana otophora
AACTATCATGGCGGGGCAGTGACTATGATTCCTTAGGTCGTATTTAATGGCGCTGAAAAATTTTAGGCGATCCAAGTCCGAGGAGCCCGGCCCACAAGGAGGCGTGGGCTGTAGCACACGAAAATATGGGAATTGCGCGGAATTCTAGTTTTTTGGCCGAAAAACGCAAAAAATGAGGAACGATCATGGAGGGGAAGTGACTATGGTTCCTTAGGTCGTATTTGGTGGCCCGTAAAAATTTTAGGCGATCCGGGGTCCGGGGGTCACGGGACCACTCGGAAGGCGTGGGCTATAGCACACGAAAATATGGGAATCGGGCGGAATGCTATAGCCGTAAAACCCAAAATAACAAGGATCGGTCATGGAAGGGCGGTGACTATGGTTCTTTAGATTGTATTTGATGGCCTGTAAAAATTTTAGGCGATCGGGGTCCGGCGGTCCCGGGACCACTCGGAAGGCGTTGGCTATAGCACACGAAAATATGGGAGTTGCGCGGAATTCTAGTTTTTGGCCTGAAAAACGCACAAAATGAGGAACTATCATGGCGGGGCGGTGACTATGGTTTCTTAGGTCGTATTTGATTGCCCCAAAAAATTTTAGACGATCCGAGTCCGGGAGGCCTGGCCCACTCGTAATGCGTGGGCAATAGCACAAAAAAATATGGGAATCGGAAAGAATTCTATTTTTTGGCCGAAAAATGCGAAAAATGAAGAACGATCATGGACGAGTTGTGACTAAGGTTCCTTAGGTCGTTTTTGAAGGCCCAAAAAAAATTTAGGCCATCCGAGACCGGGGGGCCCGGCTCACTCGGAAGGCATGGGCTGTAGCACACAAAAATATGGGAATCGGGCGGAATTCTAGTTTTTTAGCCGAAAAACGCAAAAAATGACAAACGATCATGGTGGGGTGGTGACTATGGTTCCTTAAGTCGTATTAAATGGCCTGGATATATTTTAGGCGATCCGGGGTCTGGGGGTCCCGGGACCACTTGGAAGGCGTGGGCTATAGCACACGAAAATAAGGGAATCGGGCGGAATTCTAGTTTTTTAGCCGAAAAACGCAAAAAATGACAAACGATCATGGTGGGGTGGTGACTATGGTTCCTTAAGTCGTATTAAATGGCCTGGATATATTTTAGGCGATCCGGGGTCTGGGGGTCCCGGGACCACTTGGAAGGCGTGGGCTATAGCACACGAAAATAAGGGAATCGGGCGGAATTCTAGTTTTAAGGCCGAAAAATGCAAACAATAAGGAACGATTATGGCGGGGCAGTGACTATGGTTCTTTAGGTCATATTTAATGGCCCAGAATAATTTTAGGCGATTCGAGTCCGGGGGGCCCGGCCCACTCGGAGGCGCGGGCTGTAGCACACGAAAATATGGGAATTGTGCGTAATTCTAGTTTTTTGGCCGAAAAGCGCAATAAATGAGGAACGATCATAGCGGGGCGGTGACTATGGTTCCTTAGGTCGTATTTGATGGCCCGAAAATATTTTACACCATCCGGGGGTCCCGGGTCCAATTGGAAGGCATGGGCTATAGCACACGAAAATATGGGAATCACGCGTAATACTAGTTTTTTGGCCATAAAATGCAAACAATGAGGAACTGTCATGGCGGGGTGGTGACTATGGTTCCTTAGGTCGTATGTGATGGCCCAGAAAAATTTTAGGCGATATGGGTCCGGGAGTCTCGGGACCACTTGGAAGGCGTGGGCTATATAGCACACGAAAATATTGGAATCAGGCGGAATTCTAGTTTTTTGACCGTAAAATACAAAAAATGAGGAAAGGTCATGGCTGGGCAGTGACTATGGTTCCTTAGGTCGTATTGGATGGCCCGGAAAACTTTTACGCGATCTGGCTCCGTAGGGGCCTACCCACTGGGAAGGCGTGGGCTATAGCACACGAAAATATGGGAATCGCGCGGAATTCTAGTTTTTTAGCCGAAAAATGCAAAACATGACGAATGATCATGGCGAGGCGGTGACTATGGTTCCTTATGTCGTATTTGATGGCCTGGAAAATTTTAAGCGATCATGGTCCGGGGGTCCCAGTACCACTTAGAAGGCATGGGCTATAGCACACGAAAATCTGGGAATCGGGCGGAATTCTAGTTTTTTGGCCGAAACATGCAAAAAGTGAGGAACGATCATGGTGGGGCAGTGACTATGGTTCCTTAGGTCGTATTTCATGGCCCACAAAACTTTTAGGCGATCGAGTCCGCGGGGCCCGGCCCACTCGGGAGGCGTGGGCTGTAGCACACGAAAATATGGGAATTGCGCGGAATTCTAGTTTTTTTGCCGATAACCGTAAAAAATGAGGAACGATCATGGCGGGGCGGTGACTAAGGTTCCTTAGGTCGTATTTGATGGCCCGAAATAATTTTAGGCGATCCGAGTCCGAGGGGCCTGTCCCACTCAGAGGCGTGGNTAGGCTACAGCACACGAAAATATGGGAATTGCGCGGAATTTTAGTTTTTTGGCCGCAAACCGCAAAAAATGAGGAACGATCATGGCGGGGCGGTGACTAAGGTTCCTTAGGTCGTATTTGATGGCCCGAAATAATTTTAGGCGATCCGAGTCCGAGGGTCCTGTCCCACTCAGAGGCGTGGAATGTAGCACACGAAAATGTGGTAATTGCGCGAAATTCTAGTTTTTTGGCCGAAAAACGCAAAGGATGAGGAACGATCTTGGCAGGTCGGTGACTATGGTTCCTTAGGTCGTATGTGATGGCCCGGAAAAATTTTAGGTGATCCGGGGTCTGGGAGTACCGGGACCACTTGGAAGGCGTGGGCTATAGCACACGGAAATCTGGGAATCGGGCGGAATTCTAGTTTTTTGGCCGAAACATGCAAAAAGTGAGGAACGATCATGGTGGGGCAGTGACTATGGTTCCTTTGGTCGTATTTCATGGCCCGCAAAAATTTATGGCGATCCGAGTCCGCGGGGCCCGGCCCACTCGGGAGGCGTAGGCTACAGCACACGAAAATATGGGAATTGCGCGGAATTTTAGTTTTTTGGCCGCAAACCGCAAAAAATGAGGAACGATCATGGCGGGGCGGTGACTAAGGTTCCTTAGGTCGTATTTGATGGCCCGAAAACATTTTAGGCGATCCGAGTCCGAGGGGCCTGTCCCACTCAGAGGCGTGGGCTGTAGCACACGAAAATATGGGAATTGCGCGGAATTTTAGTTTTTTGGCCGCAAACCGCAAAAAATGAGGAACGATCATGGCGGGGCGGTGACTAAGGTTCCTTAGGTCGTATTTGATGGCCCGAAAACATTTTAGGCGATCCGAGTCCGAGGGGCCTGTCCCACTCAGAGGCGTGGGCTGTAGCACACGAAAATGTGGTAATTTCGCGAAATGCTAGTTTTTTGGCCGAAAAACGCAAAAGATGAGGAACGATATTGGCAGGGCAGTGACCAAGGTTCCTTAGGTTGTATTTGATGGCCCGAAAAAATGTTAGGCGATCCGAGTCCGAGGGGCCTGGCCCACTCGGAGGCATGGGCTGTAGCACACAGATATATGGGAATTGCACGAAATTCTAGTGTTTTGGCCGAAAAATGCAAAAGATGAGGAACGATCTTGGCGGGGCGGTGACTATGAGTCCTTAGGTCGTATTTGTTGGCCCGGAAATATATTAGGTGATCCAGGGTCTAGGGGTCCCGGGACCACTTGGAAGGCGTAGGCTAGCACACGAAAATATGGGAATCAGGCGGAAATCTAGTCTTTTGGCCGAAAAACGCATGAAATGAGGAACGATCATGGAGGGGCGGGGTGACTATGGTTCCTTAGGTCGTATTTAATGGCCCGAATAAATTATAGGCGATCCGGGGTCCGGGGGTCCCGGGACCACTTGGAAGGCGTGGGCTATAGCACACCAAAATCTGGGAATCGGGCAGAATTTTAGTTTTTTGGCCGAAACACGCAAAAAGTGAGGAACTATCATGGCGGGGCAGTGACTATGATTCCTTAGGTCGTATTTAATGGCCCTGAAAAATTTTAGGCGATCCAAGTCCGGGGAGCCTGGCCCATACGGAGGCGTGAGCTGTAGCACACGAAAATATGGGAATTGCGCGAAATTCTAGTTTTTTGGCCGAAAAATGCAAAAAACGAGGAACGATCATGGCGGGGTGGTGACTATGGTTCCTTAGGTCGTATGTGGTGGCCCGAAAATATTTTAGGCGATCCGGGGTCCGGGGGTCCCAGGACCACTCGGAAGGCGTGGGCTATAGCACACGAAAATATGGGAATCGGGCGGAATGCTAGGTTTTTAGCCGTAAAACGCAAAATAGCGAGGATCGGTCATGGAAGGGCGGTGACTATGGTTCTTTAGATCATATTTGATGGCCCGTAAAAATTTTAGGCGATCGGGGTCCGGGGGTCCCGGGACCACTCGGAAGGCGTGGGCTATAGCACACGAAAATATGGGAATTGCGCGGAATTCTAGTTTTTTGGCTGAAAAATGCAAGAAATGAGGAACTATCATGGCGGGGCGGTGACTATGGTTGCTTAGGTCGTATTTGATTGCCCCAAAAAATATTAGACGATCCGAGTCTGGGAGGCCCGGCCCACTCGGAATGCGTGGGCAATAGCACACAAAAATATGGGAATCGGGAGGAATTCTATTTTTTGGCTGAAAAATGCAAAACATGAAGAACGATCATAGAGGAGTGGTGACTAAGGTTCCTTAGGTCGTTTTTGATGGCCCAAAAAAAATTTTGGTGCCCCGGAAAAATATGAGAATTGCGCGGAATGCTAGTTTTTTCGCCGCAAAATGCAAAACATGAGGAACGATCATGGCGAGGCGGTGACTATGGTTCCTTAGGTAGTATGTAATGGCCCGAAAGAATTTTAGGCGACTCGAGTCCAGTGGGCCCGGCCAACTCGGAAGGCGTGGGCTATAGCACACGAAAATATGGGAATCAAGAGTAATTCCAGTTGTTTGGCCGAAAAGCGCAATAAATGAGGAACGATCGTGGCAAAGCGGTGACTATGATTCCTTAGGTCGTATTTGATGGCCCAAAAAAAATTTACACCATCCGGGGGTCTTGGGATCAATTAGAAGGCATGGGCTATAGCACACGAAAATATGGGAATCAGGCGTAAAACTAGTTTTTTGGCCGTAAAATGCAAACAATGAGGAACTATCATGGCGGGGTGGTGACTATGGTTCCTTAGGTTGTATTTTATGGCCCAGAAAAATTTTAGGCGATTGGGGTCTGGGAGTCGCAGGAGCACTTGGAAGGCGTGGGCTATATAGCACACGAAAATATGGGAATTAGGCGGAATTCTGGTTTTTTGACCTTAAAATGCAAAAAATGAGGAACGGTCATGGCGGGGCAGTGACTATGGTTCCTTAGGTGGTATTTGATTGCCTGAAAAGTTTTTACGCGATCCGGCTCCATAGGGGCCTACCCATTGGGAAGGCATGGGCTATAGCACACGTAAATCTGGGAATCGGGCGGAATTCTAGTTTTTTGGCCGAAACATGCTAAAAGTGAGGAACGATCATGGTGGGGAAGTGACTATGGTTCCTTAGGTCATATTGCATGGCCCGAAAAAATTTTAGGCGATCCGAGTTCGCGGGGCCCGGCCCACTCGGAAGGCGTAGGCTATAGCACACGAAAATATGGGAATTGCGCGGAATTCTAGTTTTTTGGCTGAAAAATGCAAGAAATGAGGAACTATCATGGCGGGGCGGTGACTATGGTTGCTTAGGTCGTATTTGATTGCCCCAAAAAATATTAGACGATCCGAGTCTGGGAGGCCCGGCCCACTCGGAATGCGTGGGCAATAGCACACAAAAATATGGGAATCGGGAGGAATTCTATTTTTTGGCTGAAAAATGCAAAACATGAAGAACGATCATAGAGGAGTGGTGACTAAGGTTCCTTAGGTCGTTTTTGATGGCCCAAAAAAAATTTTGGTGCCCCGGAAAAATATGAGAATTGCGCGGAATGCTAGTTTTTTCGCCGCAAAATGCAAAACATGAGGAACGATCATGGCGAGGCGGTGACTATGGTTCCTTAGGTAGTATGTAATGGCCCGAAAGAATTTTAGGCGACTCGAGTCCAGTGGGCCCGGCCAACTCGGAAGGCGTGGGCTATAGCACACGAAAATATGGGAATCAAGAGTAATTCCAGTTGTTTGGCCGAAAAGCGCAATAAATGAGGAACGATCGTGGCAAAGCGGTGACTATGATTCCTTAGGTCGTATTTGATGGCCCAAAAAAAATTTACACCATCCGGGGGTCTTGGGATCAATTAGAAGGCATGGGCTATAGCACACGAAAATATGGGAATCAGGCGTAAAACTAGTTTTTTGGCCGTAAAATGCAAACAATGAGGAACTATCATGGCGGGGTGGTGACTATGGTTCCTTAGGTTGTATTTTATGGCCCAGAAAAATTTTAGGCGATTGGGGTCTGGGAGTCGCAGGAGCACTTGGAAGGCGTGGGCTATATAGCACACGAAAATATGGGAATTAGGCGGAATTCTGGTTTTTTGACCTTAAAATGCAAAAAATGAGGAACGGTCATGGCGGGGCAGTGACTATGGTTCCTTAGGTGGTATTTGATTGCCTGAAAAGTTTTTACGCGATCCGGCTCCATAGGGGCCTACCCATTGGGAAGGCATGGGCTATAGCACACGTAAATCTGGGAATCGGGCGGAATTCTAGTTTTTTGGCCGAAACATGCTAAAAGTGAGGAACGATCATGGTGGGGAAGTGACTATGGTTCCTTAGGTCATATTGCATGGCCCGAAAAAATTTTAGGCGATCCGAGTTCGCGGGGCCCGGCCCACTCGGAAGGCGTAGGCTATAGCACACGAAAATATGGGAATTGCGCGAAATTCTATTTTTTGGCCGAAAACCGCAATAAAAGAGGAACGATCATGGTGGGGCGGTGACTAAGGTTCTTAGGTCGTATTTGATGGCCCAAAAAAATTTTAGGTGATCCGAGTTCGAGGGGCCCGTCCCACTCAGAGGCGTGGGCTGTAGCACACGAAAATATGGGAACTGCGCGGAATTCTAGTTTTTTGGCCGCAAAACACAAAAGATGAGGAACGATCTTGGCGGGGTGGTGACTATGGTTCCTTAGGTCGTATTTTATGGCCCGAAAAAATTTTAGGTGATCCGGGGTCGGTGGGTCCCGGGACCACTTGGAAGGCGTCGGCTATAGCACACGAAAATATGAGAATCGGGCGAAATTCTAGTTTTTTGGCCGAAAAATGCAAAATATGAGGAACGATCATGGCGGGGCGGTGAATATGGTTCCTTAGGTTGTATTTGATTTCCCAAAAAAATTTTAGGTGATCCGAGTCCGGGTGCCCGACTCACTCGGAAGGCGTGGGCTATAGGACACAAAAATATGGGAATCGGGCGAAATTCTAGTTTTTTGGCCGAAAAACGCAACAAATGAGGAACTATCATGGCGGGGCAGTGACCAAGGTTCCTTAGGTTGTATTTGATGGCCCGAAAATATTTTAGGCGATCCAAGTCCGAGGGGCCCGGCTAACTCGGAGGCGTGGGCTGTAGCACACGAAAATAAGGGAATTGCGCAAAATTCTAGTTTTTTGACCAAAAAACACAAAAGATGAGGAACGATCTTGGAGGGGCGGTGACTATGGTTCCTTAGGTCGTATTTGATGGCCCGGAAAAATAATAGGTGATCCATGGTCTGGGGGTCCCGGGACCACTTGGAAGGCGTGGGCTAGCACACGAAAATATGGGAATCAGGCGGAATTCTAGTTTTTTGGCCGAAAAACGCAGGAAATGAGGAACGATTATGGAGGGGCAGTGACTATGGTTCCTTAGGTCGTAGTTAATGGCCCGAATATATTTTAGGCGATCCAGGGTCCGGGGGTCCCGGGACCACTTGGAAGGCGTGGGCTATAGCACACAAAAATCTGAGAATCGGGCGGAATTTTAGTTTTTTGGCCGAAACACGCAAAAAGTGAGGAACTATCATGGTGGGGCAGTGACTATGATTCCTTAGGTCATATTTAATGGCCCTGAAAAGTTTTAGGCAATCCAAGTCCGGGGAGCCCGGCCCACTCGAAGGCGTGGGCTGTAGCACACGGATATATGGGAATTGTGCGGAATTCTAGTTTTTTGGCCGAAAAACGCAAAAGATGAGGAACGATCTTGGCGGGGCGGTGACCATGGGTCCTTAGGTTGTATTTGATGGCCCGGAAACATATTAGGTGATCCAGGGTCTGGGGGTCCCGGGACCACTTGGAAGGCGTGGGCTAGCTCACGAAAATATGGGAATCAGGCGGAATTCTAGTTTTTTTGCCGAAAAACGCAAGAAATGAGGAACGATCATGGAGGGGCGGTGACTATGGTTCTTTAGGTCGTATTTAATGGCCCGAATAAATTTTAGGCGATCCGGGGTCCGGGGGTCCCCGGGACCACTTGGAAGGCGTGGGCTATAGCACACAAAAATCTGGGAATCAGGCGGAATTTTAGTTTTTTGGCTGAAACACGCAAAAAGTGAGGAACTATTATCGCGGGGCAGTGACTATGATTCCTTAGGTCGTATTTAATGGCCTTGAAAAATTTTAGGCGATCCAAGTCCGGGGAGCCCGACCCACACGGAGGCGTGGGCTAGCACACGAAAATATGGGAATTGCGCGGAATTCCAGTTTTTTGGCCGAAACATGCAAACAAAAGAGGAACGATCATGGCGGGGCGGTGACTATGGTTCCTTAGGTCGTATTTGGTGGCCCGGAAAAATTTTAGGCGATCCGAGGTCCAGGGGTCCCGGGACCACTCGGAAGGCGTGGGCTATAGAACACGAAAATATGGGAATTGGGTGGAATGCTAGGTTTTTGGCCGTAAAACGCAAAACAACGAGGATCGGTCATGGAAGGGCGGTGATTATGGTTCTTTAGATCGTATTTGATGGCCCGTACAAATTTTAGGTGATCAGGGTCCGGGGGTCTCGGGACCACTCGGAAGGCGTGGGCTGTAGCACACGAAAATATGGGAATTGCGCAAAATTCTTGTTTTTTGGCCGAAAAATGCAAAACATGAGGAACTATCATGGCGGGGAGGTGACTATTGTTCCTTAGGTCGTATTTGATTGCCCCAAAAAATTTTAGACGATCCGAGTCCGGGAGGCCCGGCCCACTCGGAATGCGTGGGCAATAGCACACAACAATATGGAAATCAGGACAAATTCTATTTTTTGTCGAAAAATGCAAAAAATGAAGAAGGATCATGGAGGAGTGGTGACTAAGGTTCCTTAGATCATTTTTGATGGCCCAAAAAAGATTTAGGCGATCCGAGTCCGGGGGGCCCGTCTCACTCGGAAGGCATGGGCTGTAGCACACAAAAATATGGGAACCGGGCGGAATGCTAGTTTTTTAGCCGAAAAATGAAAAACATGGGGAACGATTATGGTGGGGTGGTGACTATGGTTCCTTAAGTCGTATTTAATGGCCCGGATAAATTTTAGGCGATCTGGGGTCCGGGGGTCCCCGGACCACTTGGAAGGCGTGGGCTATAGCACATGAAAATAAGGGAATCGGGCGGAATTCTAGTTTGTAGGCCGAAAAATGCAATAATGAGGAACGATTATGGCGGGGCCGTGACTATGGTTCCTTAGGTCGTATATAATGGCCCGGAAAAATTTTAGGCGATCCGAGTCCGGGGGGCCCGGCCCACTCGGAGGCGCGGGCTGTAGCTCACGAAAATATGGGAATTGTGCGGAATTCTAGTTTTTTGGTCGAAAAACATAGAAACGACGAACGATCATGGAGGGGCGGTGACTATGGTTCCATAGGTCATATTTGATGGCCCGAAAACATTTTAGGCGATCCGAGTCTGGGGGCCCGGCCCACTCGGAGGCGCAGCACACGAAAATATGAGAATTGTGCGGAATTCTAGTTTTTTGGCCGATAAATGCAAAACATGAGGAACGATCATGGCGGGGCGGTGACTATGGTTCCTTAGGTAGTATGTAATGTCCCGAAAAAATTTTAGGCGACTCGAGTTCGGTGGGCCCGGACACCTCGGAAGGCGTGGGCTATAGCACACGAAAATATGGGAATCAGGAGTAATTCTAGTTGTTTGGCCGAAAAGCACAATAAATGAGGAACGATCGTGGCAGGGCGGTGACTATGGTTCCTTAGGTCGAATGTGATGGCCCAGAAAAGTTTTAGGCGATTGGGGTCCGGGAGTCCCGGGACCACTTGGAAGGCGTGGGCTATATAGCACACGAAAATATGGGAATCAGGCGTAATACTAGTTTTTTGGCCGTAAAATGCAAACAATGAGGAACTATCATGGCGAGGTGGTCACTATGGTTCCTTAGGTCGAATGTGATGGCCCAGAAAAGTTTTAGGCGATTGGGGTCCGGGAGTCCCGGGACCACTTGGAAGGCGTGGGCTATATAGCACACGAAAATATGGGACTCAGGCAGAATTCTAGTTTTTTGGCTGAAAAATGCAAAAAATGAGGAATGATCATGGCGGGGCGGTAACTATGGTTCCTTAGGTCGTATTTAATGGACCGGAAATATATTAAGCGATTGTGGTCCGGGGGTCCCGGTACCACTTGGAAGGCATGGGTATAGCACACGAAAATCTGGGAATCGGGCGGAATTCTAGTGTTTTGGCCAAAACATGCCAAATGTGAAGAACGATTATGGTGGGGCAGTGACTATGGTTCCTTAGGTCGTATTTCATGGCCCGAAAAAATTTTAGGCGAACCGAGTTCGCAGGGCCCGGCCCACTCGGAAGGCGTGGGCTGTAGCACACGAAAATATGGGAATTGCGCGGAATTCTAGATTTTTGGCCGAAAACCGCAAAAACTGAGGAACGATCATGGTGGGGCGGTGACTAAGGTTCCTTAGGTCGTATTAGATAGCTCGAAAAAATTTTAGTCGATCCGAGTTCGAGGGGCCCGTCCCACTCAGAGGCGTGGGCTGTAGCACATGCAAATATGGGAATTGCGCAGAATTCTAGTTTTTTGGCCGAAAAATGCAAAAGATGAGGACGATCTTGGCGAGGTGGTGACTATGGTTCCTTAGGTCGTATTTGATGGCCTGAAAAAATTTTAGGTGATCCGGGGTCAGGAGGTCCCGGGACCACTTGGAAGGCGTGAGCTATAGCACACGAAAATATGAGAATCAAGCGAAATTCTAGTTTTTTGGCCGAAAAATACAAAATATGAGGAACGATCATGGCGGGGCGGTGACTATGGTTCCTTAGGTTGTATTTGATGGCCCGAAAAAATTTTAGGTGATCCGAGTCCAGGGGCCCAGATCACTCGGAAGGCGTGGGCTATAGGACACAAAAATATGGGAATCGGGCGAAATTCTAGTTTTTTGGCCGAAAAACGCAAAAAATGAGGAACGATCATGGAGGGGCGGTGACCAAGGTTCCTTAGGTCGTATTTGATGGCCCGAAAACTTTTTAGGCGATCCAAGTCCGAGGGGCCTGGCTCACTCTGTGGCGTGGGCTGTAGCACACGGAAATATGGGAATTGCGCGGAATTCTTATGTTTTGGCCGAAAAACGCAAACGATGAGGAACGATCTTGGCGGGGCAGTGACTATGGTTCCTTAGGTCGTATTTGATGGCCCGAAAAAATATTAGGTGATCCAGGGTCTGGGGGTCCCGGGACCACTTGGAAGGCGTGGGCTAGCACACGAAAATATGAGAATCAGGCGGAATTCTTGTTTTTTGGCCGAACAATGCAAGAAATGAGGAAAGATCATGGAGGGGGGTGACTATTGTTCCTTAGGTCGTATTTAATGTCCCGAATAAATTTTAGGCGATCCGGGGTCCGGGGACCACTTGGAAGACGTGGGCTATAGCACACACAAATCTGGGAATCGAGCGAAATTTTAGTTTTTTGGCCGAAACATGCAAAAAGTGAGGAACTATCATGGCGGGGCAGTGACTATGATTCCTTAGGTCATATTTAATGGCCTTGAAAAATTTTAGGCGATCCAAGTCCGGGGAGCCCGGCCCACACGGAGGCGTGAGCTGTAGCACACGAAAATATGGAATTGCGCGGAATTCTAGTTTTTTGGCCGAAAAACGCAAAAAATGAGGAACGATCATGGAGGGGCGGTGACTATGGTTCTTTAGATCGTATTTGATGGCCCGTAAAAATTTTAGGCGATCGGGGTCCGGGGGTCCCGGGACCACTCGGAAGGCGTGGGCTGTAGCACACGAAAATATGGGAATTGCGCGGAATTCTAGGTTTTTGGCTGAAAAACGCACAAAATGAGGAACTAACATGGCGGGGCGGTGACTATGGTTCCTTAGGTCATATTTGATTGCCCGAAAATATGGGAATTGGGAGGAATTCTATTTTTTGGCCGAAATGTGCAACAAATGAAGAACGATCATGGAGTAGTGGTGACTAAGGTTCCTTAGGTTGTTTGTGATGGCCCAAAACAAATTTTGGCGATCCGAGTCCGGGGGGCCCGACTCACTCGGAAGGCATGGGCTATAGCACACAAAAATATGGGAATCGGGCGGAATTCTAGTTTTTTAGCCGAAAAACGCAAAACATGAGAAACGATCATGGTGGGGTGGTGACTATAGTTCCTTAAGTCGTATTTAATGGACCGGATAAATTTTAGGCAATCCGGGGTCCGGGGGTCCCGGGACCACTTGGAAGGCGTGGGCTATAGCACACGAAAATATGGGAATCGGGCGTAACACTAGTGTTTTGGCCATAAAATGCAAACAATGAGGAACTATCATGGCGGGGTGGTGACTATGCTTCCTTAGGTCGTACGTGATGGCCCAGAAAAATTTTAGACGATTGGGGTCCGTGAGTC
>AWOL01S0048020.1:8997-19567 GCA_000715115.1 Nicotiana otophora
AACGATCATGGCGGGGCGGTGACCAAGGTTCCTTAGGTCGTATTGGATGGCCCAAAAAAAATTTAGGCGATCCAAGTTCGAGGGGCCCGGCTCACTCGGAGGCGTGGGCTGTAGCACACGAAAATATGGTAATTGCGCGGAATTTTAGTTTTTTGGCCGAAACACGCAAAAAGTGAGAAACTATCATGGCGGGGCAGTGACTATGATTCCTTAGGTCGTATTTAATAGCCCTGAAAAATTTTATGCGATCCAAGTCTGGGGAGCCCGGCCCACACAGGGGCGTGGGCTGTAACACACGAAAATATGGGAATTGCGCGGAATTCTAGTTTTTTGGCCGAAAAATGCAAAAAATGAGGAACGATCATGGCGGGGTGGTTTCTATGGTTCCTTAGGTCGTATTCGGTGTCCCTGACAAATTTTAGGTGATTCGGGGTCCCGGGGTCCCGGGACCACTCGGAAGGCGTGGGCTATAGCATAAGAAAATATGGGAATCGGGGGGAATGCTAGGTTTTTAGCCGTAAAACGCAAAACAACGAGGATCGGTTATGGAAGGGCGGTGACTATGGTTATTTAGATCGTATTTGATGGCCCGTAAAAATTTTAGGCGATTGGGGTTCGGCGGTCCCGGGACCACTCGGAAGGCGTGGGCTAGCACACGAATATATGGGAATTGCGCGAAATTCTAGTTTTTTGGCCGAAAAACGCAAAAGATGAGCAACGATCTTGGCGGGGCGGTGACTATGGTTCTTAGGTCGTATTTGATGGCCCGGAAAAATATTAGGTGATCCAGGGTCTGGGGGTCCCGGGACCACTAGGAAGGCATGGGCTAGCACACGAAAATATGGGAATCGGGAGGAATTCTATTTTTTGGCCGAAAAATGCAAAAAATGAAGAACGAGCATGGAGGAGTGGTGACTAAGGTTCCTTAGGTCGTCTTTGATGGCCCAAACAAAATTTAGGCGATCCGAGTCCGGGGGGCCCGGCTCACTCGGAAGGCATGGGCTAGCACACAAAAATATGGGAATTGTGCGGAATTCTAGTTTTTGGCCGAAAAACACAGAAACGAGGAACAATCATGGCGGGGCGGTGACTATGGTTCCATAGGTCATATTTGATGGCCCAGAAAAAGTTTAGCTGATCCGGGGTCTGGGGGTCCCGGGACCACTTGGAAGGTGTGGGCTATAGCACACGAAAATATGGGAATCAGGCGAAATTCTAGTTTTTTGGCCAAAAAATTCAATAAATGAGGAACGATCATGGCGGGGCAGTGACTAAGGTTCCTTAGGTCATATTTGATGGCCCGAAAAATTTTTAGGTGATCCAAGTCCGGGGGTCTGGCCCACTCGGAGGCGCAGCACACGAAAATATGAGAATTGCGCGGAATTCTAGTTTTTTCGCCAAAATATGCAAAACATGAGGAACGATCATGGCGGGCGGTGACTATGGTTCCTTAGGTAGTATGTAACGGCCCGGAAATATTTTAGGCGACTCGAGTCCAGTGGGCCCGGCCAACTCGGAAGGGTGGGCTATAGCACACGAAAATATGAGAATCAGGAGTAATTCAAGTTTTTTTGCCTAAAAGCGCAATAAATGAGGAACGATCATAGCGAGGCGGTGACTTTGGTTCCTTAGGTCGTATTTGATGGCCCGAAAAAAGTTTACACCATCCGGGGGTCCCAGGACCAATTGGAAGGCATGGGCTATAGCACATGAAAATATGGGAATCAGGCGTAATACTAGTGTTTATGAAATAAAATGCAAACAATGAGGAACTATCATGGCGGGGTGGAGACTATGGTTCTTAGGTCGTATTTGATGGCCCTGAAAAATTTTAGGTGATCCGGGGTCCGGGGGTCCCGGGACCACTTGGAAGGCGTGGGCTATATAGCACACGAAAATATGGGAATCAGGCGGAATTCTAGTTTTTTGACCGTAAAATGAAACAAATGAGGAAAGGTCATGGCGNTATAGCACACGAAAATATGGGAATCAGGCGGAATTCTAGTTTTTGACCGTAAAATGCAAAACATGAGGAAAGGTCATGGCGGGGCGGTGACTATAGTTCCTTAGGTCGTATTTGATGGCCCGGAAAAATTTTACGCTATCCGGCTCCGTAGGGGCCTACCCAATTGGAAGGTGTGGGCTATAGCACACAAAAATATGGGAATCGCGGGGAATTCTAGTTTTTTGGCCGAAAAATGCAAAACATGAGGAATGATCATGGCGGGGCGGTGACTATGGTTCCTTAGGTCGTATTTGATGGCCCGTAAAACTTTTAAGCGATCGTGGTCCGCGGGTCCCGGTACCACTTGGAAGGCATGGGCTATAGCACACAAAAATCTAGGAATCGGGCGGAATTCTAGTTTTTTGGCCGAAACATGCAGAAAGTGAGGAACGATCATGGTGGGGCAGTGACTATGGTTCCTTAGGTCGTATTTCATGGCCCAAAAAAATTTTAGGTGATCCGAGTCTGCGGGGCCCGGCCCACTCGGAAGGCGTGGGCTGTAGCACACGAAAATATGGGAATTGCGCGAAATTCTATTTTTTTGGCCGAAAACCGCACAAAATGAGGAACGATCATGGCGGGGAGGTGACTATGGTTCCTTAGGTCGTATTGAATGGCCCGAATAAATTTTAGGCGATCCGGGGTCCGGGGGTCTCGGGACCACTTGGAAGGCGTGGGCTATAGCACACAAAAATCTGGGAATCGGGCGGAATTTTAGTTTTTTGGCCGAAAGACGCAAAAAGTGAGGAACTATCATGGCGGGGCAGTGACTATGATTCCTTAGGTAGTATTTAATAGTCCTTAAAAATTTTATGCGATCCAAGTCCGGGGAGCCCGGCCCACACGGAGGCGTGGGCTGTGGCACACGAAAATATGGGAATTGCGCGGAATTCTAGTTTTTTTAGCCGAAAAATGCAAAAGATGAGGAACGATCATGGCGGGGCGGTGACTACGGTTCCTTAGGTCGTATTTGGTGGCCCTGAAACATTTTACTTGATCCGGGGTCCGGGGGTCCCGAGACCACTCGGATAGCGTGGGCTATAGCACAAGAAAATATGGGAATCGGGGGGAATGCTAGGTTTTTTGCCGTAAAACGCAAAACAACGAGGATCGGTCATGGAAGGGCGGCGACTATGGTTCTTTAGATCGTATTTGATGCCCCGTAAAAATTTTAGGCGATCGGGGTTCGGCAGTCCTGGGACCACTCGGAAGGCATGGGCTGTAGCATACGAAAATATGGGAATTGCGCGGAATTCTAGTTTTTTGGCTGAATAACGCAAAAAAAATAGGAACTATCATGGCGGGGCGGTGACTATGGTTCCTTAGGTCGTATTTGATTGCCCCAAACAATTTTAGAAGATCCGAGTCCGGGAGGCCCGGCCCACTCGGAATGCGTGGGCAATAGCACACAAAATATGGGAATCGGGAGGAATTCTATTTTTTTGCCGAAAAACGCAAAAAATGAAGAACGAGCATGGAGGAGTGGTGACTAAGGTTCCTTAGGTCGTTTTTCATGGCCCAAAAACAATTTAGGCGATCCGAGTCCGGGGGGCCCGGCTCACTCGGAAGGCATGGGCTATAGCACACAAAAATATGGGAATTGTGCGGAATTCTAGTTTTTGGCCGAAAAACACAGAAATGAGGAACGATCATGGCGAGGCCGTGACTATGGTTCCATAGGTCATATTTGATGGCCCAGAAAAATTTTAGGTGATCCGGGGTCTGGGGGTCCCGGGACCACTTGGAAGGCATGAGCTATAGCACACGAAAATATGGGAATCAGGCGAAATTCTAGTTTTTTGGCCAAAAAAATTAATAAATGAGGAACAATCATTGCGGGGCGGTGACTAAGGTTCCTTAGGTCGTATTTGATGGCCCGAAAAATTTTTAGGTGATCCGAGTCCGGGGGCCTGGCCCACTCGGAGGCGCAGCACACGAAAATATTAGAATTGCGCGGAATTCTAGTTGTTTCGCCAAAAAATGCAAAACATGAGGAACGATCATGGAGGGCGGTGACAATGGTTCCTTAGGTAGTATGTAATGGCCCGGAAAAATTTTAGGCGACTCGAGTCCAGTGGGCTCGGCCAACTCGGAAGGCGTGGGCTTTAGCACACGAAAATATGGGAATCAGGAGTAATTCTTGTTTTTTGGCCGAAAAGCGCAATAAATGAGGAACGATCATAGCGGGGCGGTGACTTTGGTTCCTTAGGTCGTATTTGATAGCCCGAAAACAATTTACACCATCCGGAGGTCACGGGACCAATTGGAAGGCATGGGCTATAGCACACAAAAATATAGGAATCAGGCGTAATACTAGTGTTTATGAAATAAAATGCAAACAATGAGGAACTATCATGGCGGGGTGGAGACTATGGTTCTTAGGTCGTATTTGATGGCCCTGAAAAAGTTTAGGTGATCCGGGGTCCGGGGGTCCCGGGACCACTCGGAAGGCGTGGGCTATAGCACAAGAAAATATGGGAATCGGGGGGAATGCTAGGTTTTTTGCCGTAAAACGCAAAACAACGAGGATCGGTAATTGAAGGGCGGTGACTATGGTTCTTTAGATCGTATTTGATGGCCCGTAAAAGTTTTAAGCGATTGGGGTTCGGCGGTCCCGGGACCACTCGGAAGGCATGGGCTGTAGCACACGAAAATATGGAAATTGCGCGAAATTCTAGTTTTTTGGCCGAAAAACGCAAAAGATGAGCAACGATCTTGGCGGGGCGGTGACTATGGTTCCTTAGGTTGTATTTGATGGCCCGGAAAAATATTAGGTGATCCAGGGTCTGGGGGTCCCGGGACCACTTGGAAGGCATGGGCTAGCACACGAAAATATGGGAATCAGGCAGAATTCTAGTGTTTTGGCCGAAAAATGCAAGAAATGAGGAACGATCATGGATGGGCGGTGACTATGGTTCCTTAGGTTGTATTTGATGGCCCGGAAAAATATTAGGTGATCCAGGGTCTGGGGGTCCCGGGACCACTTGGAAGGCATGGGCTAGCACACGAAAATATGGGAATCAGGCAGAATTCTAGTGTTTTGGCCGAAAAATGCAAGAAATGAGGAACGATCATGGATGGGCGGTGACTATGGTTCCTTAGGTCGTATTTAATGGCCCGAATAAAATTTAGGCGATCCGGGGTCCGGGGGTCCCAGGACCACTTGGAAGGCGTGGGCTATAGCACACAAATATCTGGGAATCGGGCGGAATTGTAGTTTTTTGGCCGAAACATGCAAAAAGTGAGGAACTATCATGGCGGGGTAGTGACTATGATTCCTTAGGTCGTATTTAATAGCCCTGAAAAATTTTATGCGATCCAAGTCCGGGGAGCCCGGCCCACAAGGAGGCATGGGCTGTAGCACACGAAAATATGGGAATTGCGCGGAATTCTAGTTTTTTGGCCGAAAAATTCAAAAAATAAGGAACGGTCATGGCGGGGCAGTGACTATGGTTCCTTAGGTCGTATTTGGTGGCCCTGAAAAATTTTAGGTGATCCGGGGTCTGGGGGTCCCGGGACCACTCGGAAGGCATGGGCTATAGCACAAGAAAATATGGGAATCGGGCGGAATGCTAGGTTTTTAGCCGTAAAACGCAAAACAACGAGGATCGGTCAAGGAAGGGCGGTGACTATGGTTCTTTAGATCATATTTGATGCCCCGTAAAAATATAGGCGATCGGGGTTCGGCAGTCCCGGGATCACTCGGAAGGAGTGGGCTGTAGCGCACGAAAATATGGGAATTGCGCGGAATTCTAGTTTTTTGGCTGAATAACGCAAAATATGAGGAACTATCATGGCGGGGCGGTGACTATGGTTCCTTAGGTCGTATTTGATTGCCCCAAAAAATTTTAGACGATCCGAGTCCGGGAGGTCCGGCCCATTCGGAATGCGTGGGCAATAGCACACAAAAATATGGGAATCGGGAGGAATTCTATTTTCTGGACGAAAAACGCAAAAAATGAAGAACGAGCATGGAGGAGTGGTGACTAAGGTTCCTTAGGTCATTTTCGATGGCCCAAAAACAATTTAGGCGATCCGAGTCCGGGGGGCCCGGCTCACTCGGAAGGCATGGGCTATAGCACACAAAAATATGGGAATTGTGCGGAATTCTAGTTTTTGGCCGAAAAACACAGAAACGAGGAACGATCATGGCGGGGCGGTGACTATGGTTCCATAGGTCATATTTGTTGGCCCAGAAAAATTTTAGGTGATCCGGGGTCTGGGGGTCCCGGGACCACTTGGAAGCGTGGGCTATAGCACACGAAAATATGGGAATCAGGCGAAATTCTAGTTTTTTGGCCAAAAAATTGAATAAATGAGGAACAATCATGGCGGGGTGGTGACTAAGGTTCCTTAGGTCGTATTTGATGGCCCGCAAAACTTTTAGGTGATCCGAGTCCGAGGGCCTGGCCCACTCGGAGGCGCAGCACACGAAAATATGAGAATTGTGCGGAATTCTAGTTTTTTCGTCGAAAAATGCAAAACATGAGGAACGATCATGGCGGGCGGTGACTATGGTTCCTTAGGTAGTATGTAATGGCCCGGAAAAATTTTAGGCGACTCAAGTCCAGTGGGCCCGGCCAACTTGGAAGGCGTGGGCTATAACACGCGAAAATATGGGAATGAGGAGTAATTCTAGTTTTTTGGCCGAAAAGTGCAATAAATGAGGAACGATCATAGCGGGGCGGTGACTTTGGTTCCTTAGGTTGTATTTGATGGCCCGAAAAAAATTTACACCATCCGGGGGTCCCGGGACCAATTGGAAGGCATGGGCTATAGCACACGAAAATATGGGAATCAGGCGCAATACTAGTGTTTTGGAAATAAAATGCAAACAATGAGGAACTATCATGGCGGGGTGGAGACTATGGTTCTTAGGTCGTATTTTATAACCCAGAAAAAGTTTAGGCGATTGGGGTCCGGGAGTCCCGGGACCACTTGGAAGGCGTGGGCTATATAACACACGCAAATATGGGAATCAGGCGGAATTCTAGTTTTTTGACCGTAAAATGCAAAATATGAGGAAAGGTCATGGCGCGGCGGTGACTATAATTCCTTAGGTCGTATTTGATGGCCCGGAAAAATTTTATGCGATCCGGCTCCGTAGGGGCCTTCCCATTGGGAAGGCGTGGGCTATAGCACCCGAAAATATGGGAATCGCGCGAAATTCTAGTTTTCTGGCCGAAAAACGCAACAAATTAGGAATGATTATGGCGGGGCTGTGACTATGGTTCCTTTGGTCGTATTTGATGGCCCGGAAAAATTTTAAGCGATCGTGGTCCTAGGGTCCCGGTACCACTTGGAAGGCATGGGCTATAGCACACGAAAATCTAGAAATCAAGCGGAATTCTAGTTTTTTGGCCGAAACATGCAAAACGTGAGGAACGATCATGGTGGGGCAATGACAATGGTTCCTTAGGTCGTATTTCATGGCCCGAAAAAATTTTAGGTGATCCGCGTCTGCAGGGCCCGGCCCACTCGGAAGGCGTGGGCTGTAGCACACGAAAATATGGGAATTGCGTGGAATTCTAGTTTTTTGGCCGAAAATCGCAAAAAATGAGGAACAATCATGGCGGGGAGGTGACTAAGGTTCTTTAGGTCGTATTTGATTGCCTGAAAAAATTTTAGGCGATCCGAGTCCGAGGGGCCCGTCCCACTCAGAGGTGTGGGCTGTAGCACACGAAAATATGGGAATTGCGCGGAATTCCAGTTTTTTGGCCGAAACACGCAAAAGATGAGAAACGATCTTGGCGGGGTGGTGACTATGGTTCCTTAGGTCGTATTTGATGGCCCGAAAAAATTTTAGGTGATCCGGGGTCTGGGGGTCCCGGGACCACTTGGAAGGCGTGGGATATAGCACATGAAAATATGAGAATCGGGCGAAATTCTAGTTTGTTCGCCGAAAAATGCAAAATATGAGGAACGATCATGGCGGGGCGGTGACTACGGTTCCTTAGGTTGTATTTGATGGCCCGAATAAATTTTAGGTGATCCGAGTGCGGGGGCCCGGCTCACTCGGAAGGTGTGGGCTGTAGGACACAAAAATATGGGAATCGGGCGAAATTCTTATTTTTTGGCCGAAAAACGCAACAAATGAGAAACGATCATGGCGAGGCGGTGACCAAGGTTCCTTAGGTCCTATTTGGTGGCCCGAAAAAATTTTAGGCGATCAAGTCCGAGGGGCCCGGCTCACTCGGAGGCGTGTGCTGTAGCACACGAAAATATGGGAATTGCGCGAAATTCTAGTTTTTTGGCCGAAAAACGCAAAAGATGCGGAACGATCTTGGCGCGGCGGTGACTATGGTTCCTTAGGTCGTATATGATGGCCCGGAAAAATATTAGGTGATCCAGGGTCTGGGGGTCCCGGGACCACTTGGAAGGCGTGGGCTAGCACACGAAAATATGGGAATCAGGCGGAATTCTAGTGTTTTGGCCCAAAAACGCAAGAAATGAGGAACGATCATGGAGCGGCGTTGACTATGGTTCCTTAGGTCGTATTTAATGGCCCGAATAAAGTTTAGGCGATCCGGGGTCCGGGGGTCCCGGGACCACTTGGAAGGCGTGGGCTATAGCACACAAAAATCTGGGAATCGGGCGGAGTTTTAGTTTTTTGGCCGAAACACGCAAAAAGTGAGGAACTATCATGGCGGGGCAGTGACTATGATTCCTTAGGTCGTATTTAATGGCCCTGAAATATTTTAGGCGATCCAAGTCCGGGGAGCCCGGCCCACACGGAGGCGTGGGCTGTAGCACACGAAAATATGGGAATTGCGCGGAATTCAAGTTTTTTAGCCGAAAAATGCAACAAATGAGGAACGATCATGGCGGGGCGGTGACTATGGTCCCTTAGGTCGTATTTGGTGGCCTTGAAAAATTTTAGGCGATCCGGGGTCCGGGGGTCCCGGGACCACTCGGAAGGCGTGGGCTATATCACACAAAAATATGGGAATTGGGCGGAATGCTAGGTTTTTGGCCGTAAAATGCAAAACAACGAGGATCGGTCATGGAAGGGCGGTGACTATGGTTCTTTAGATCGTATTTGATGGCCCGTAAAAAGTTTAGGCGATCGGGGTCGGGGGTCCCGGGACCACTCGGAAGGCGTGGGCTATATCACACAAAAATATGGGAATTGGGCGGAATGCTAGGTTTTTGGCCGTAAAATGCAAAACAACGAGGATCGGTCATGGAAGGGCGGTGACTATGGTTCTTTAGATCGTATTTGATGGCCCGTAAAAAGTTTAGGCGATCGGGGTCGGGGGTCCCGGGACCACTCGAAAGGCGTGGCTGTAGCACACGAAAATATGGGAATTGCGCGGAATTCTAGGTTTTTGGCCGAAAAACGCAAAAAATGAGGAATTATCATGGCAGGGCGGTGACTATGGTTCCTTAGGTCGTATTTGATTGCCCCAAAAAATTTTAGACGATCCGAGTTCGGGAGGCCCGGCCCACTCGGAATGCGTGGGCAATAGCACACAAATATATGGGAATCGGGAGGAATTCTATTTTTGGGCCGAAAAACGCAAAAAAATGAAGTACGATCATAGAGGAGTGGTGACTAAGTCCGGGGGGCGCGGCTCACTCGGAAGGCATGGGCTGTAGCGCACAATAAAATGGGAATCGGGCGGAATTCTAGTTTTTTAGCCGAAAAACGCAAAAAATGAGAAACGATCAGGTGGGGTGGTGACTATGGTTCCTTAAGTCGTATTTAATGGCCCGGATAAATTTTAGGCAATCTGGGGTCCGGGGGTCCCGGGACCACTTGGAAGGCGTGGGCTATAGCACACGAAAATAAGGGAATCGGGCGAAATTCTAGTTTTTAGGCCTAAAAAATGCAAAAAATGAGGAACGATTATGGCGGGGTGGTGACTATAGTTCCTTAGGTCGTATTTAATGGCCTGGAAAAATTTTAGGCGATCCGAGTCCAGGGGGGCCTGGCCCACTCGGAGGCGCGGGCTGTATCGCACGAAAATATGGGAATTGTGCGGAATTCTAGTTTTTTGGCCGAAAAACACAGAAACGAGGAACGACCATGGCGGGGCGGTGCCTATGGTTCCATAGGTCATATTTGATGGCTCATAAAAATTTTAGGTGATCCGGGGTCTGGGTGTCCCGGGACCACTTGCAAGGCGTGGGCTATAGCACACGAAAATATGGGAATCAGGCGAAATTCTAGTTTTTTGGCCGAAAAATGCAATAAATGAGGAACGATCATGGAGGGGCGGTAACTAAGGTTCCTTAGGTCGTATTTGATGGCCCGAAAAAATTTTAGGCGATCCGAGTCCGGGGGCCCGGCCCACTCGGAGGCGCAGCACACGAAAATATGCGAATTGCGCGGAATTCTAGCTTTTTGGCCGAAAAATGCAAAACATGAGGAACGATCATTGCGGGGCGGTGAGTATGGTTCCTTTGGTAGTATGTAATGTCCCGGAAAAATTTTAAGCGACTCGAGTCCGGTGGGCCCGACCAACTCGGAAGGCGTGGGCTGCACACGAAAATATGGGAATCAGGAGTAATTCTAGTTTTTTGGCCGAAAAGCGCAATAAATGAGGAACGATCATGGCGGGG
>AWOL01S0048020.1:19718-42050 GCA_000715115.1 Nicotiana otophora
ACAAGGAATGGTCATGGCGGGGTGGTGACTATGGTTCCTTAGGTCGTATTGGATGGCCCGAAAAAAATTTACACCATCCGGGGGTCCCGGGACCAATTGGAAGGCATGGACTATAGCACACGCAAATATCGGAATCAGGCGTAATACTAGTATTTTGGCCGTAAAATGCAAACAATGAGGAACTATCATGGCGGGGTGGTGATTATGGTTCCTTAGGTCGTATTTTATGGCCCAAAAAACTTTTTAGGCGATTGGGGTCCGGGAGTCCCGGGACCACTTGGAAGGCGTGGGCTATATAGCACACGAAAATATGGGAATTAGGCGAAATTCTAGTTTTTTGACCGTAAAATGCAAAAAATGAGGAAAGGTCATGGCGGGGCGGTGACTATGGTTCCTTAGGTGTTATTTGATGTCCCGGAAATTTTTTACGCGATCCGGCTCCGTAGGGGCCTACCCATTGGGAAGGCGTGGGCTATAGCACACGAAAATATGGGAATCGCGGGGAATTCTAGTTTTTTGGCCGAAAAATGCAAAAAATGAGGAATGATCATGGCGGGACGGTGAATATGGTTCCTTAGGTTGTATTTGATGAACCCGAAAAATTTTAAGCGATCGTGGTCCGGGGGTCCCGGTACCACTTGGAAGACATGGGCTATATAGCACACGAAAATCTGGGAATCGGATGGAATTCTAGTTTTTTGGCCGAAACATGCTTAAAGTGAGGAACGAACATGGTGGGGCAGTGACTATGGTTCCTTAGGTCATATTGCATGGCCCGAAAAAATATTAGGCGATCCGAGTCCGCGGGGCCCGGCCCACTCGGAAGGCGTGGGCTGTAGCACACGAAAATATGGGAATTGCGCGGAATTCTAGCTTTTTGGCCGAAAACCGCAAAAAATGAGGAACGATCATGGTGGAGTGGTGACTAAGGTTCCTTAGGTCGTTTTTGATGGCCCGAAAAAATTTTAGGCGATCCGAGTTCGAGGGGCCCGTCCCACTCAGAGGCGTGGGCTGTAGCACACGAAAATATGGGAATTGTGCGGAATTCTAGTTTTTTGGCCGAAAAATGCAAAAGATGAGGAACAATCTTGGTGGGGCGGTGACTATGGTTCCTTAGGACGTATTTGATGGCCTGGAAAATTTTTAGGTTATCCGGGGTCTGGGGGTCCCGGGACCACTTGGAAGGCGTGGGCTATAGCACACGAAACTATGAGAATCGGGCGAAATTCTAGTTTTTTGGCCGAAAAATGCAAAATATGAGGAACGATCATGGTGGGGCGGTGACTATGTTCCTTAGGTTGTATTTGATGGCCCAAATATTTTTTAGGTGATCCGAGTCCGGGGGCCCGGCTCACTCGGAAGGCGTGGGCTATTGGACACAAAAATATGGGAATCGTGCGAAATTCTAGTTCTTTGGCCGAAAAACGCAAAAAATGAGGAACTATCATGGCGGGGCGGTGACCAAGGTTCCTTAGGTTGTATTTGATGGCCCGAAAAAATTTTAGGCGATCCAAGTCTGAGGGGCCCGGCTCACTCGGAGGCGTGGGCTGTAGCACACGAAAATATGGGAATTGCGCGAAATTCTAGTTTTTTGGCCGAAAAACGCAAAAGATGAGGAACGATCTTGGAGGGGCGGTGACTATGGTTCCTTAGGTCGTATTTGATGGCCCGGAAAAATATTAGGTGATCCAGGGTCTGGGGGTCCCGGGACCACTTGGAAGGCGTGGGCTAGCACACGAAAATATGGGAATCAGGCGGAATTCTAGTTTTTTGGCCGAAAAACACAAGAAATGAGGAACGATTATGGAGGGGCGGTGACTATGGTTCCTTAGGTCATATTTAATGGCCCGAATAAATTTTAGGCGATCCAGTGTCCGGGGGTCCCGGGACCACTTGGAAGGCGTGGGCTATAGCACACAAAAATCTGAGAATCGGGCGGAATTTTAGTTTTTTGGCCGAAACACGCAAAAAGTGTGGAACTATCATGCAGGGGCAGTGACTATGATTCCTTAGGTTGTATTTAATGGCCCTGAAAAATTTTAGGCAATCCATGTTCGCGGAGCTCGGCCCACACGGAGGCGTGGGCTGTAGCACACGAAAATATGGGAATTGAGCGGAATTCTAGTTTTTTGGCCGAAAAACGCAAAAAATGAGGAACGATCATGGCGGGGCGTTGACTATGGTTCCTTAGGTTGTATTTGGCGGCCCGGAAATGTTTTAGGCGATCCGGGGTCCGGGGGTCCCGGGACCACTCGGAAGGCGTGGGCTATAGCACAAGAAAATATGGGAATCGGGCGGAATGCTAGGTTTTTAGCCGTAAAATGCAAAACAACGAGGATCGGTCATGGAAGGGCGGTGACTATGGTTCTCTAGATCGTATTTGATGGCCCGTAAAATTTTAGGCGATCGGTGTCCGCCGGTCCCGGGATCACTCGGAAGGCGTGGGCTGTAGCACACCAAAATATGGGAATTGCGCGGAATTCTAGTGTTTTGGCTGAAAAACGCAAAAAATGAGGAACTATCATGGCGGGGTGGTGACTATGGTTCCTTAGGTCGTATTTTATTGCCCCAAAAAGTTTTAGACGATCCGAGTCCGGGAGGCCCGGCCCACTCGGAATGCATGGGAATCGGGTGGAATTCTATTTTTTGGCCGAAAAACGCTAAAACTGAAGAACGATCATGGAGGAGTGGTGACTAAGGTTCCTTAGGTCATTTTCGATGGCCCAAAAAATATTTAGGCTATCCGAGTCAGGGGGGCCCGCTCACTCGGAAGGCATGGGCTAGCACACAAAAATATGGGAATCGGGCGGAATTCTAGTTTTTAGCCGAAAAACGCAAAAAATGAGGAACGATCATGGTGGGGCGGTGACTATGGTTCCTTAAGTCATATTTAATGACCCGGATGAACTTTAGACGATCCGGGGTCCGGGGGTCCGGGACCACTTAGAAGGCGTGGGCTATAGCACACGAAAATAAGGGAATCGGGCGAAATTCTAGTTTTTAGGCCGAAAAATGCAAAAAAAGAGGAGCGATTATGGCGGGGCAGTGACTATGGTTCCTTAGGTCGTATTTAATGGCCCGAAAAAATTTTAGGCGATCCGAGTCCGGGGGGCCCGGCCCGCTCGGAGGCGCGGGCTGTAGCACACGAAAATATGGGAATTGTGCGGAATTCTAGTTTTGTGGCCGAAAAACACAGAAAACGAGGAACGATCATGGCGGAGCGGAGACTATGGTTCCATAGGTCATATTTTATGGCCCAGAAAATTTTTAGGTGATCCGGGGTCTGGGTGTTTCGGGACCACTTGGAAGGGTGGGCTATAGCACACGAAAATATGGGAATCAGGTGAAATTCTTGTTTTTTGGCCTAAAAATGCAATAAATGAGGAACGATCATGGCGGGGCGGTGACTAAGGTTCCTTAGGTCGTATTTGGTGACCCGAAAAATTTTTAGGCAATCCGAGTCGTGGGGACCGGCCCACTCGGAGGCGTAGTACACGAAAATATGAGAATTGCGCGGAATTCTAGTATTGTAGCTGAAAAATGCAAGACATGAGGAACGATCATGGCGGGGCGGTGACTATGGTTCCTTAGGTTGTATTTGATGGCCCGGAATAATTTTAGGTGATCCAGGGTCTTGGGGTCCCGGGACCACTTGGAAGGCGTGGGCAATAGCACACGAAAATATGAGAATCAAGCGCAAGTCTAGTTTTTTGGCCGTAAAATGCAAAAAATGAGGAAAGGTCATGGCGCGGCGATGACTATGGCTCCATAGGTCGTATTTGATGGCCCGGAAGATTTATACGCGATCCGGCTCCGTGGGGCCCTACCCATTGGGAAAGCATGGGCTATTGCACAGGAAGGAATCGGGCGGAATTCTAGTTTTTGGCCGAAACATGCAAAAAGTGAGTAACGATCATGGCGGGGTGGTAACTATGGTTCCATAGGTCGTATTAATTGACCCGAAAAAAGTTTAGGCAATCCGCGTCCGGGGAGGCCCGGCCCACTCGAAAGACATGGGCTGTAGCACACGAAAATATGGGAATTGCGCGGAATTCTAGTTATTTGGCCGAAAAATGCAAAAACTGAGGAACGATTATGGCGGGGCGGTGACTATGGTTCCTTAGGTCGTATTTGATGGCCTGAAAATTTTTTAGCCGATCACAGTGTGGGGGGGCTGGCCCACTCGGAAGGCGTGGGCTATAACACACAATAATATGGTAATCACGCAGAATTCTAGTTTTTTGGCCAAAAAATGCAAAAAATAAGGAACAATCAAGGCGGGGAGGTGAATATGGTTCCTTAAGTCATTTTGGATGGCCTGGAAAAATTTTAGGCAATCGGGGTCCGGGGGCCCAAGACCACTCAGAAGGCGTGGGTATAACACTAGAAAATATGGGAATCGGGCGGAATTCTAGTGTTTTGGCCGTAAAATGCGAAACATGAGGAACAATCATGGCGGGGCAGTGACTATGGTTCCTTAGGTCGTATTTGACGGCCCGAAAAAATTTTAGGCGATCACAGTCCGGGGAGCCTGGCCCACTCGGAAGGCTAACACACAATAATATGGGAATCACGCGGAATTCTAGTTTTTTGGCCGAAAAACGCAAAACATGACGAACGATCTTGGCAGGGCGGTGACTATGGTTCCTTAAGTCATTTTTGATGGCCCGGAAAAATTTTAGGCAATCGGGGTCCGGTGGCCCGGGACTACTCGGAAGGCGTGGGCTATAACACACGAAAATATGGGAATCAGGCGGAATTCTAGTTTTTTTGCCGTAAAATTCAAAAGAATGAGGAAAGGTCATGGCGGGGCGGTGACTATGGTTCCTTAGGTCGTATTTGATGGCCCAAAAATTTTTAGGCGTTTTGAGTCCGGGGAGGCCCGGCCCACTCGGAAGGCGTGGGCTGTAGCACACGAAAATATGGGAATCAAGCGTAATTCTAGTGTTTTGGCCGTAAAATGCAAAAAATGAGGAAAGGTCATGGCGCGGCGGTGACTATGGTTCCATAGGTCGTATGTGATAGCCCGGAAAAATTATACACGATCCGGCTCCGTGGGGCCCTACCCATTAAAAAGTCGTGGGCTATAGCACACGAAAATCTGGGAATCGGGCGGAATTCTAGTTTTTTGGCTGCAACATGAAAAAACTGAGTAACGATCATGGCGGGACGGTAACTATGGTTCCATAGGTCGTATTTATTGGCCCGGAAAATTTTTAGGTGATCCGAGTCCAGGGAGGCCCGGCCCACTCGAAAGGCATGGGCTGTAGCACATGAATATATGGGAATTGCGCAGAATTCTAGTTTTTTAGCCGAAAAATGCAAATATGAGGAAAGGTCATGGCGCGGCGATGACTATGGCTCCATAGTTCGTATTTGATGGCCGGGAAGATTTATACGCGATCCGGCTCCGTGGGGCCCTACCCATTGGGAAAGCGTGGGCTATTGCACAGGAAGGAATCGGGCGGAATTCTAGTTGTTTTGGCCGAAACATGCAAAAAGTGAGTAACGATCATGGCGGGGTGGTAACTATGGTTCCATAGGTCGTATTAATTGGCCTGAAACAATTTTAGGCGATCCGAGTCCGGGGAGGCCCGGCCCACTCGAAAGACATGGGCTGTAGCACACGAAAATATGGGAATTGCGCGGAATTCTAGTTTTTTGGCCGAAAAATGCAAAAAATGAGGAACGATCATGGCGGGGCGGTGACTATGGTTCCTTAGGTCGTATTTGATGGCCTGAAAATATTTTAGCCGATCACAGTGTGGGGGGGCTGGCCCACTCGGAAGGCGTGGGCTATAACACACAATAATATGGTAATCACGCGGAATTCTAGTTTTTTGGCCGAAAAATGCAAAAAATGAGGAACAATCAAGGCGGGGAGGTGAATATGGTTCCTTAAGTCATTTTGGTTGGCCTGGAAAAATTTTAGGCAATCGGGGTCCGGGGGCCCGAGACCACTCGGAAGGCGTGGGTATAACACACGAAAATATGGGAATCGGGCGGAATTCTAGTTTTTTTGCCGGCAAATGCAAAAAATGAGGAAAGGTCATGGCAGGGCGGTGCCTATGATTCCTTAGGTCATATTTAATTGCCCGGAAATATTTTAGGTGATCCAGGGTCTGGGGTTCCCGGGACCACTTGGAAGGCGTGGGCTATAGCACACGAAAATATGGGAATCAAGCGAAATTCTAGTTTTTTGGCCGTAAAATGCGAAAAATGAGGAACGATCATGGCTGGGCGGTGACTATGGTTCCTTAGGTCGTATTTGACGGCCCGAAAATATTTTAGGCGATCACAGTCCGGGGAGCCTGGCCCACTCGGAAGGCTAACACACAATAATATGGGAATCACGCGGAATTCTAGTTTTTTGGCCGAAAAACGCAAAACATGACGAACGATCTTGGCAGGGCGGTGACTATGGTTCCTTAAGTCATTTTTGATGGCCCGGAAAAATTTTAGGCAATCGGGGTCCGGTGGCCCGGGACTACTCGGAAGGCGTGGGCTATAACACACGAAAATATGGGAATCAGGCGGAATTCTAGTTTTTTTGCCGTAAAATTCAAAAGAATGAGGAAAGGTCATGGCGGGGCAGTGACTATGGTTCCTTAGGTCGTATTTGATGGACCAAAAATTTTTAGGCGTTTCGAGTCCGGGGAGGCCCGGCCCACTCGGAAGGCGTGGGCTGTAGCACACGAAAATATGGGAATCAAGCGTAATTCTAGTGTTTTGGCCGTAAAATGCAAAAAATGAGGAAAGGTCATGGCGCGGCGGTGACTATGGTTCCATAGGTCGTATTTGATAGCCCGGAAAAATTATACACGATCCGGCTCCGTGGGGCCCTACCCATTAAAAAGTCGTGGGCTATAGCATACGAAAATCTGGGAATCGGGCGGAATTCTAGTTTTTTGGCTGCAACATGAAAAAACTGAGTAACGATCATGGCGGGACGGTAACTATGGTTCCATAGGTCGTATTTATTGGCCCGGAAAATTTTTAGGTGATCCGAGTCCAGGGAGGCCCGGCCCACTCGAAAGGCATGGGCTGTAGCACATGAATATATGGGAATTGCGCAGAATTCTAGTTTTTTAGCCGAAAAATGCAAATATGAGGAAAGGTCATGGCGCGGCGATGACTATGGCTCCATAGTTCGTATTTGATGGCCGGGAAGATTTATACGCGATCCGGCTCCGTGGGGCCCTACCCATTGGGAAAGCGTGGGCTATTGCACAGGAAGGAATCGGGCGGAATTCTAGTTGTTTTGGCCGAAACATGCAAAAAGTGAGTAACGATCATGGCGGGGTGGTAACTATGGTTCCATAGGTCGTATTAATTGGCCTGAAACAATTTTAGGCGATCCGAGTCCGGGGAGGCCCGGCCCACTCGAAAGACATGGGCTGTAGCACACGAAAATATGGGAATTGCGCGGAATTCTAGTTTTTTGGCCGAAAAATGCAAAAAATGAGGAACGATCATGGCGGGGCGGTGACTATGGTTCCTTAGGTCGTATTTGATGGCCTGAAAATATTTTAGCCGATCACAGTGTGGGGGGGCTGGCCCACTCGGAAGGCGTGGGCTATAACACACAATAATATGGTAATCACGCGGAATTCTAGTTTTTTGGCCGAAAAATGCAAAAAATGAGGAACAATCAAGGCGGGGAGGTGAATATGGTTCCTTAAGTCATTTTGGTTGGCCTGGAAAAATTTTAGGCAATCGGGGTCCGGGGGCCCGAGACCACTCGGAAGGCGTGGGTATAACACACGAAAATATGGGAATCGGGCGGAATTCTAGTTTTTTTGCCGGCAAATGCAAAAAATGAGGAAAGGTCATGGCAGGGCGGTGCCTATGATTCCTTAGGTCATATTTAATTGCCCGGAAATATTTTAGGTGATCCAGGGTCTGGGGTTCCCGGGACCACTTGGAAGGCGTGGGCTATAGCACACGAAAATATGGGAATCAAGCGAAATTCTAGTTTTTTGGCCGTAAAATGCGAAAAATGAGGAACGATCATGGCTGGGCGGTGACTATGGTTCCTTAGGTCGTATTTGACGGCCCGAAAATATTTTAGGCGATCACAGTCCGGGGAGCCTGGCCCACTCGGAAGGCTAACACACAATAATATGGGAATCACGTGAAATTCTAGTTTTTTGGCCGAAAAACGCAAAACATGAGGAACGATCATGGCAGGGCGGTGACTATGGTTCCTTAAGTCATTTTTGATGGCCCGGAAAAATTTTAGGCGATCGGGGTCCGGTGGCCCGGGACTACTCGGACGGCGTGGGCTATAACACACGAAAATATGGGAATCGGGCGGAATTCTAGTTTTTTTGCCGTAAAATTCAAAAGAATGAGGAAAGGTCATGGCGGGGCAGTGACTATGGTTCCTTAGGTCGTATTTGATGGACCAAAAATTTTTAGGCGTTTCGAGTCCGGGGAGGCCCGGCCCACTCGGAAGGCGTGGGCTGTAGCACACGAAAATATGGGAATCAAGCGTAATTCTAGTGTTTTGGCCGTAAAATGAAAAAAATGAGGAAAGGTCATGGCGCGGCGGTGACTATGGTTCCATAGGTCGTATTTGATAGCCCGGAAAAATTATACACGATCCGGCTCCGTGGGGCCCTACCCATTAAAAAGTCGTGGGCTATAGCATACGAAAATCTGGGAATCGGGCGGAATTCTAGTTTTTTGGCTGCAACATGAAACAACTGAGTAACGATCATGGCGGGACGGTAACTATGGTTCCATAGGTCGTATTTATTGGCCCGAAAAAATTTTAGGCGATCCGAGTCCAGGGAGGCCCGGCCCACTCGAAAGGCATGGGCTGTAGCACACGAATATATGGGAATTGCGCAGAATTCTAGTTTTTTAACCGAAAAACGCAAATATGAGGAACGATCATGGCGGGGCGGTGACTATGGTTCCTTAGGTCGTATGTGATGGCCCGAAAAGTTTTTAGCCGATCACAGTCTGGGGGGGCTGGCCCACTCGGAATGCGTGGGCTATAACACAAAATAATATGGGAATCACGCGGAATTCTAGTTTTTTGGCCGAAAAATGCAAATAATGAGGAACAATCAAGGCGGGGAGGTGACTATGGTTCCTTAAGTCGTTTGTGATGGCCTGGAAAAATTTTAGGCAATCGGGGTCCGGGGGCTCGGGACCACTCGGAAGGCGTGGGCTATAACACACGAAAATATGGGAATCGGGCGGAATTCTAGTGTTTTGGCCGTCAAATGCAAACAATGAGGAAAGGTCATGGCAGGGCGGTGACTATGGTTCCTTAGGTCATATTCAATGGCCCGGAATATTTTAGGTGATCCAGGGTCTTGGGGTCCCGGGACCACTTGGAAGGCGTGGGCTATAGCACACGCAAATATGGGAATCAAGCGGAATTCTAGATTTTTGGCCGAAAAATCCAAAAAATGAGGAACGATCATGGCGGGGTGGTGACTATGGTTCCTTAGGTCGTATTTGATGGCCCGAAAAAATTTTAGGCGATCACAGTCCGGGGAGCCTGGCCCACTCGGAAGGCTAACACACAATAATATGGGAATTACGCGGAATTCTAGTTTTTTGGCCGAAAAACGCAAAACATGAGGAACGATCATGGCAGGGCGGTGACTATGGTTCCTTAAGTCATTTTTGATGGCCCGGAAAAATTTTAGGCGTTCGGGGTCCTGTGGCCCGGGACTACTCGGAAGGCGTGGGCTATAACACACGAAAATATGGGAATCGGGCGGAATTCTAGTTTTTTGGCCGTAAAATTTAAAAGAATGAGGAAAGGTCATGGCGGGGCAGTGACTATGGTTCCTTAGGTCGTATTTGATGGCCCAAAGATTTTTAGGCGTTTCGAGTCCGGGGAGGCCCGGCCCACTCGGAAGGCGTGGGCTGTAGCACACGAAAATATGGGAATTGCGCGGAATTCTAGTTTTTTGGCCGAAAAATCCAAAAAATGAGGAACGATCATGGCGGGGTGGTGACTATGGTTCCTTAGGTCGTATTTGATGGCCCGAAAAAATTTTAGGCGATCACAGTCCGGGGAGCCTGGCCCACTCGGAAGGCTAACACACAATAATATGGGAATTACGCGGAATTCTAGTTTTTTGGCCGAAAAACGCAAAACATGAGGAACGATCATGGCAGGGCGGTGACTATGGTTCCTTAAGTCATTTTTGATGGCCCGGAAAAATTTTAGGCGTTCGGGGTCCTGTGGCCCGGGACTACTCGGAAGGCGTGGGCTATAACACACGAAAATATGGGAATNGGGCGAAAAACGCAAAAAATGAGGAACGATCATGGCGGGGCGGTCACTATGGTTCCTTAAGTCATTTTTGATTGCCTGGAAAAATGTTAGTCGATCGGGGTCCGTGGGGGCCGGGACCACTTGGAATGCATGGGCCGTAAAATGCAAAAAATGAGGAAAGGTCATGGCGGGGCGGTGACTCTTGTTCCTTAGGTCGTATTTGATGTACCGGAAACTTTTTAGGTGATCCAGGGTCTGGGGGTCCCGGGACCACTTGGAAGGCGTGGGCTATAGTACATGAAAATATGGGAATCAAGCAAAATTCTAGTTTTTTTGCCGTAAAATGCAAAACATGAGGAAAGGTCATGGCGGGGCGGTGACTATTGTTCCTTAGGTCATATTTGATGGCCCAGAAAAATTTTATGCGATCCGGCTCCATGGGGCCCTACCCATTGGGAAGGCGTGGGATATAGCACACGCAAATATGGGAATAGCGCGGAATTCTGGTTTTTTGGTCGAAAAACGCAACAAATGAGGAATATTCATGGTGGGGATGTGACTATGGTTCCTTAGGTCGTATTTGATGGCCTGGAAAAATTTTAGGCGATCGGGGTCCGGGGGTCACTGGACCACTTGGAAGGCGTGGGTTATAGCACACGAAAATCTAGGAATCGGGCGGAATTCTAGTTTTTTGGCCGAAACATGCAAAACGTGAAGAACGATCATGGCGGGGCAGTGACTATGGTTCCTTAGCTCGTATTTAATGGCCCGGAAAAATTTTAGGCAATCCGAATCCGGGGAGGCCCGGCCCACTCGGAAGGCGTGGGCTGTAGCACACGAAAATATGGGAATTGCGCGGAATTCTAGTTTTTTGGCCGAAAATGCAAAAATTGAGGAACGATAATGGCGGGGCGGTGACTATGGTACCTTATGTCGTTTGTGATGGCCCGAAAAAATTTTAGGCGATCCGGCTCCGTGGGGCCCTACCCATTGGGAAGGCGTGGGCTATAGCACACGAAAATATTGGAATCGCTCGGAATTCTATTGTTTTGGCCGTAAAAAAGCACAATATGAGGAATGATCATGGCAGGGCAGTGACTATAGTTCCTTAGGTTGTATTTGATCGCCCGGAAAATTTTTAGGCGATCGGGGTCCGGGGGTCCTGGGACCACTTCGAAGGCGTGGGCTATAGCACACGAAAATCTGAGAATCGGGCGGAATTCTAGTGTTTTGGCCGAAACACGCAAAAAGTGAGGAACTATCATGGCGGAGCGGTGACTATGGTTCCTTAGGTCGTATTTAATGTCCCGGAAAAATTTTAGGCGATCCGAGTCCGGGGAGGCCCGGCCCACTCGGAAGGCGTGGGCTGTAGCACACGAAAATATGAGAATTGCGCGGAATTCTAGTGTTTTTCCCGAAAAACGCAAAAATTGAGGAACTATCATGGCAGGGTGGTGACTATGGTACCTTAGGTCATATTTGATAGCCCGAAATTTTTTTATGCGATCACAGTCCGGGGGGCCTGGCCCACTCGGAAGGCGCGGGCTATAATACATAATAATATTGGAATCACGCGGAATTCTAGTTTTTTGGCCGAAAAATGTAAAAAGTGAGGAACGATCATGGCGGGGCAGTGAATATGGTTCCTTAAGTCATTTTTGATGGACCGTAAAAATTTTAGGCGATCCGGCTCCGTGGGGCCCTACCCATTGCGAAGGCGTGGGCTATAGCACACGAAAATATTGGAATCGCGCGGAATTCTAGTTTTTTGGCCGACAAATGCAAAAAATGAGGAATGATCATGGCGGGGCAGTGACTATAGTTCCTTAGGTCAATTTTGATGGCCCGGAAAAATTTTAGGCGATCGGGATCCGGGGGTCCCGGGACCACTTGGAAGGCGTGGGCTATAGCACACGAAAATCTGGGAATCGGACGGAATTCTAGTGTTTTGGCCGAAACACGCAAAAAGTGAGGAACTATCATGGTGGGGATGTGACTATGGTTCCTTAGGTCGTATTTAATTGCCCGGATAAATTTTAGGCGATCCAAGTCCGGGGAGCCCGGCCCACTCGTAGGCGGGGGCTGTAGCACACAAAAATATGGGAATTGCGCGGAATTCTAATTTTTTGGCCGAAAAACGCAAAGAATGAGGAACGATCATGGAAACGAGTTGAATATGGTTCCTTAGGTCGTATTAGATGGCCCAAAAAATTTTTAAGTGATCCGGGTTCCCGGGACCACTTGAAAGGCGTGGGCTATAACACACGAAAATATGGAAATCTGGCAGAATTCTCGTTTTTAGGCCGAAAAATGCAAAAAAATGAAGAACGATAATGGCGGGGCGGTGACTATGGTTCCTTAGGTCGTATTTAATGGCCCTAAAAAATTTTAGGCAATCCGAGTCCGGGGCCCGGGCCCACTCAGAGGCGTGGTCTGTAGCACACGAAAATATGGGAATTGCACGAAATTCTAGATTTTTGGTCGAAAAATGCAAAACATTAGAAACGATCATGGCGGGGTTTTGACTATGGTCTCTTAGGTCGTATTTGATGGCCCAGAAAAGTTTTAGGGGATCTGGGGTCTGGGTGTCTCGGGACCACTTGGAAGGCGTGGGCTATATAGCACACGAAAATATGGGAATCGCGCGGAATTCTAGTTTTTTGGCCGAAAACCGCAACAAATGAGGAATGATCATGGCGGGGCTGTGACTATGGTTCCTTAGGTCGTATTTGATGGCCGGAATATTTTAGGCGATCGGGGTCCGGGGCACCCGGGACCACTTGGAAGACGTGGGCTATATCACACGAAAATCTGGAAATCGGGCGGAATTCTAGTTTTTTGGCCGAAACATGCAAAAAATGAGGAACGATCATGGCGGGGCGGTGACTATGGTTCCTTAGGTCGTATTTGATGGTCCGGAAAAATTTTAGGTGATCCGAGTCTGGGGGGTCCGGCTTACTCGGAACGCATGGGCTATAGCACACAAAATTATGGGAATCGTGCGAAATTCTAGTTTTTCTGCTGAAAAACGCAAAAAATGTGGAACGATCATGGCGGGGCGGTGACTATGGTTCCTTAGGTCGTATTTGACGGCCCGAATATTTTTTAGGCGATCACAGTCCGGGGGGCCTGGCCCACTCGGAAGGCGTGGGCTATAACACACAATAATATGGGAATCACGCAGAATTCTAGTTTTAGGCCGAAAAACACAAAACATGAGGAACGATCATAGCGGGGCGGTGACTATGGTTCCTTAGGTCGTATTTGATGGCCCGGAAAATTTTAGGCGATCGGGGTCTGGGGGTTCCGGGACCAGTTGGAAGGCATGGGTATAGCACACGAAAATATGGGAATTGGGAGGAATTCCAGTTTTTTGGCCGAAAAATGCAAAACCTGAGGAACAATCATGGCGGGGCGGTGATAATGGTTACTTAGGTCGTATTGGATGGAATGGAAAAATTTTAGGCGATCGGGGTCAGGGGTCCCGGGACCAGCTGGAAGGCGTGGCCTATAGCACACGAAAATATGGGAATCGGGCAAAATTCTAGATTTTTGGCCAACAAATACAAAAGATGAGGAACGATCATGGCGGGGCGGTGACTATGGTTTATTAGTTCATATTTGAAGGCCCGCAAAACTTTTAGGCGATCCGAGTTCGGGGGGCCAGGCCCACTCGGAAGGAGTGAGCTATAACACACAAAAATATGGGAATCGCGCGGAATTCTAGTTTTTTCGCAGAAAAAAGCAAAATATGAGGAACGATCATGGCGGTGCGGTGACTATGGTTCCTTAGGTCATATTTTATGGCCGGTAAAAATGTTAGGCGATCGGGGTCCGGGAGTCCCGGGACCACTTGGAAGGCGTGGGCTAGCACACGAAAATATGGGAATCGGGCGAAATTTTAGTTTTTTGGCCGTAAAATGCAAAATATGAGGAATGGTCATGGAGGGGCGATGACTATAGATCCTTAGTTCATATTTGATGGCACGCAAAAATATTAGGGGATACAGCTTTGTGGGGCCCTACCATTGGGAAGGCGTGGGCTATAACACACAAAAATATGGGAATCGGGCGGAATTCTAGTTTTTTGGCCGAAAACCGCAACAAATGAGGAATGATCATGGCGGGGCTGTGACTATGGTTCCTTAGGTCGTATTTGATGGCCGGAATATTTTAGGCGATCGGGGTCCGGGGCACCCGGGACCACTTGGAAGACGTGGGCTATATCACACGAAAATCTGGAAATCGGGCGGAATTCTAGTTTTTTGGCCGAAACATGCAAAAAATGAGGAACGATCATGGCGGGGCGGTGACTATGGTTCCTTAGGTCGTATTTGATGGTCCGGAAAAATTTTAGGTGATCCGAGTCTGGGGGGTCCGGCTTACTCGGAACGCATGGGCTATAGCACACAAAATTATGGGAATCGTGCGAAATTCTAGTTTTTCTGCTGAAAAACGCAAAAAATGTGGAACGATCATGGCGGGGCGGTGACTATGGTTCCTTAGGTCGTATTTGACGGCCCGAATATTTTTTAGGCGATCACAGTCCGGGGGGCCTGGCCCACTCGGAAGGCGTGGGCTATAACACACAATAATATGGGAATCACGCAGAATTCTAGTTTTTGGCCGAAAAACACAAAACATGAGGAACGATCATGGCGGGGCGGTGACTATGGTTCCTTAGGTCATATTTTATGGCCGGTGAAAATGTTAGGCGATCGGGGTCCGGGAGTCCCGGGACCACTTGGAAGGCGTGGGCTAGCACACGAAAATATGGGAATCGGGCGAAATTTTAGTTTTTTGGCCGTAAAATGCAAAATATGAGGAATGGTCATGGAGGGGCGATGACTATAGATCCTTAGTTCATATTTGATGGCACGCAAAAATATTAGGGGATACAGCTTTGTGGGGCCCTACCATTGGGAAGGCGTGGGCTATAACACACAAAAATATGGGAATCGGGCGGAATTCTTGTTCTTTGGCCGTAAAACGCAAAATAAGAGGATTGATCATGGCGGGGCAGTGAATATGGTTCCTTAGGTCGTAATGTATGGCCTGGAAAAAATTTAGGCGATCGGGGCCTGGGGGTCCCGGGACCACTTGGAAAGCGTGGGCTATAACACACGAAAATATGTGAATCGGGCCGAATTCTAGTTTTTTGGCCGAAAAATGCAAAACATGAGGAACAATCATGGCGGTGCGGTGACTATGGTTCTTTAGGTCGTATTTGATGGCCCAAAAAAATTTTAGGTGATCCGAGTCAGTGGGATCGGCCCACTCGGAAGGCATGGGCTAGCACACGAAAATATGAGAATCGGGCGCAATTCTTGTTTTTTGGGAGAAAAACGCAAAAAAATGAGGAACGATCATGACGGGACGGTGACTATGGTTCCTTATGTTGTATTGGATGGCCTGGAAAAATTTTAGGCGATCTGGCTTTGGGGGGCCCTACCCACTAGAAAGGCGTGGGCTATAGCACACGAAAATATTGGAATCAGGCACAATTCTAGTTTTTTGGCCGAAAAACGCAAAAAATGAGGAACGATCATGGCGTGGCAGTGACTATGATTATTTAGGTCATATTTTATGGCCTGGAAAAATTTAGGCGATCGGGGTCCGGGGGTCCCGGGACCACTTGGAAGGCGCACACGAAAATATGGCGGGGAGGTGACTATGGTTCCTTAGGTCTTATTTGATGGCCCAAAAACAATTTATGTGATCCGAGTCAGTGGGACCGGCCCACTCGGAAGGCGTGGGCTAGTACACGAAAATATGGGAATCGGGCGCAATTCTATTTTTTTGGCCGAAAAATTTAAAAAATGTGGAACACTCATGGCGGGGTGGTGACTATGGTTCCTTAGGTCATATTTGATGGCCCGAAAAATTTTTAGGCGATCACAGTCCGGGGGCCCCGGCGGAATTCTAATTTCTTAGCCGAAAAACACAAAAAATGAGGAATGATCATGGTGGGGAGGTGATTATGGTTACTTAGGTCGTATTTGATGGCCTAGAAAAATTTTAGGCGACCGAGATCCGGGGATCCTGGCACCACTTTGAAGGCGGGGGTTATAGCACACGAAAATATGAGAATCGGGCGAAATTCTTGTTTTTAGGCTGAAAAATGCAAAAAATAAGGAACGATCATGACGGGGCGGTGAGTATGGTTCCCTAGGTCGTATTTGATGGAATTTTTGGGCTATCCGAGTCAGGGGGCCTGGCCCACTCGGAAGGCGTGGGCTATAGCACACGAAAATATAAGAATCGGGCAGAATTCTAGTTTTTTGGCCGAAAAACGTAAAAGATGTAGGAACGATCATGGCGGGGCGGTGACTATGGTTCCTTAGGTCGTATTTGTTGGCACGAAAAAGAATTTAAGGCGATCCCAGTCCGGGGAGCCCGTCCCACTCGAAAGGCGTGGACGCATACAAAAATATGGGAAACGGGTGGAATTCTAGTTTTTTGGCCGAAAAATGCAAAACATTAGGAACGATCATGGCGGGCCGGTGACTATGGTTCTTTAGGTCGTATTTGATGGCCCAAAAAAATTTTAGGTGATCCGAGTCAGTGGGATCGGCCCACTCGGAAGGCATGGGCTAGCACAAGAAAATATGAGAATCGGGCGCCATTCTTGTTTTTTGGGAGAAAAACGCAAAAACATGAGGAACGATCATGACGGGACGGTGACTATGGTTCCTTATGTTGTATTGGATGGCCTGGAAAATTTTTAGGCGATCTGGCTTTGGGGGGCCCTACCCACTAGAAAGGCGTGGGCTATAGCACACGAAAATATTGGAATCAGGCACAATTCTAGTTTTTTGGCCGAAAAATTTAAAAAATGTGGAACACTCATGGCGGGGTGGTGACTATGGTTCCTTAGGTCATATTTGATGGCCCGAAAAATTTTTAGGCGATCTGGCTTTGGGGGGCCCTACCCACTAGAAAGGCGTGGGCTATAGCACACGAAAATATTGGAATCAGGCACAATTCTAGTTTTTTTGCATAAAAACGCAAAAAAAGAGGAACGATCATGGCGTGGCGGTGACTATGATTATTTAGGTCATATTTTATGGCCTGGAACAATTTAGGCGATCGGGGTCCGGGGGTCCCGGGACCACTTGGAAGGCGCACACGAAAATATGGCGGGGAGGTGACTATGGTTCCTTAGGTCTTATTTGATAGCCCGAAAAAAATTTAGGTGATCCGAGTCAGTGGGACCGGCCCACTCGGAAGGTGTGGGCTAGTATACGAAAATATGGGAATCGGGCGCAATTCTATTTTTTTGGCCGAAAAATTTAAAAAATGTGGAACACTCATGGCGGGGTGGTGACTATGGTTCCTTAGGTCATATTTGATGGCCCGAAAAAATTTTAGGCGATCACAGTCCGGGGGCCTCGACGGAATTCTAATTTCTTAGCCGAAAAACACAAAAAATGAGGAATGATCATGGTGGGGAGGTGATTATGGTTACTTAGGTCGTATTTGATGGCCCAGAAAAATTTTAGGCGATCGAGATCCGGGGATCCTGGGAATCGGGCGGAATTCTTGTTTTTAGGCTGGAAAATGCAAAAAATAAGGAACGATCATGACGGGGCGGTGAGTATGGTTCCCTAGGTCGTATTTGATGGAATATTTGGGCTATCTGAGTCAGGGGGCCTGGCCCACTCGGAAGGCGTGGGCTATAGCACACGAAAATATAGGAATCGGGCGAAATTCTAGTTTTTGGCCGAAAAACGTAAAAGATGTAGGAACAATCATGGCGGGGCGGTGACTATGGTTCCTTAGGTCGTATTTGGTGGCCCGAAAAACAATTTAAGGAGATCCCAGTCCGGGGAGCCCGTCCCACTCGGAAGGCGTGGACGCATACAAAAATATGGGAAACGGGTGGAATTCTACTTTTTTGGTCGAAACATGCAAAACATTAGGAACGATCATGGCGGGCCGGTGACTATGGTTCCATAGGTCGTATTTTATGGACCGGAAAACTTTTAGGCGATCGGGGTCCTAGGGGGCAGAACCACTCGAAAGTAGCACACGGAAATATGGGAATCGGGCGCAATTCTAGTTTTTTGGCCGAAAAATATAAATATTGAGGAATGATCATGGCGGGGTAGTGACTATGGTTCCTTAGGTCGTATTTGATGGCCCGATAAAATTTTAGGCGATCACAGTCCGGGGGGGCCGGCCCACTCGGAAGGCATGGGCTATTGCACGTGAAAATAAGGGAATCGGGTGGAATTCTAGTTTATTGGCCGAAAAACACAAAAAAATGAGGAACGCTCACGGCAGGGCGGTGACTATGGTTCCATAGGTCTTATTTGATGGACCGAAAAACTTTTAGGCTATCCGAGTCCAGGGGGCCCGGCCCACTCGTAAGGCGTGACCTATAGCACACGAAAATATGGGAGTCGGGCGGAATTCTAGTTTTATGGCCGAAAAATGCAAAAAATGAGGAACGGTCATGCCGGGGCGGTGACTATGGTTCCTTAGGTCGTATTTGATGGACCAAAAAAAGTTTAGGCGATCGGGGTCCTGGGGGCCCGGGGGACCCAGGACCACTTGGAAGGCGTGGGCTATAGCATACGAAAATATGGAAATCGTGTGGAATTCAAATTTTTTGGCCAAAAAATGCAAAATATGAGGAACGATAATGGCGGGGTGGTGACTATGGTTCCTTAGGTCGTATTTGATGGCCCGAAACATTTTTAGGAGATCAAGGTTCGGTGGTCCCGGGACAACTTGGAAGGCGTGGGTTATAGCACACGACAATATGGGAATCGGGCAAAATTCTAGTTTTTTGGCCGTAAAATGCAAAAAATGAGGAAAGGTCATGTCGGGGTGGTGACTATGGTTCCTTAGATCGTATTTGATGGCCCAGAAAAATTTTAGGCAATCCGACTCCATTGGGTCCTGCCCATTGGGAAGGCGTGGGCTATAGCACACGAAAATATGGGAATCGGGCAAAATTCTAGTTTTTTGGCCGTAAAATGCAAAAAATGAGGAAAGGTCATGTCGGGGTGGTGACTATGGTTCCTTAGATCGTATTTGATGGCCCAGAAAAATTTTAGGCAATCCGACTCCATTGGGCCCTGCCCATTGGGAAGGCGTGGGCTATAGCACACGAAAATATGGGAATCGGGCNCTATAAATATTGAGGAATGATCATGGCGGGGTAGTGACTATGGTTCCTTAGGTCGTATTCGATGGCCCGATAAAATTTTAGGCGATCACAGTCCGGGGGGGCCGGCCCACTCGGAAGGCATGGGCTATTGCACGCGAAAATAAGGGAATCGGGTGGAATTCTAGTTTATTGGCTGAAAAACACAATAAAATGAGGAACGCTCACGGCAGGGCGGTGACTATGGTTCCATAGGTCTTATTTGATGGCCCGAAAAACTTTTAGGCTATCCGAGTCCGGGGGCCCGGCCCACTCCTAAGGCGTGGCCTATAGCATACGAAAATATGGGAGTCGGGCGGAATTCTAGTTTTATGGCCGAAAAATGCAAAAAATGAGGAACGGTCATGCCGGGGCGGTGACTATGGTTCCTTAGGTCGTATTTGATGGACCAAAAAAATTTTAGGCGATCGGGGTCTTGGGGGCCCGGGGGACCCAGGACCACTTGGAAGGCGTGGGCTATAGCATACGAAAATATGGGAATCGTGTGGAATTCAAATTTTTTGGCCGAAAAATGCAAAATATGAGGAACGATAATGGCGGGGTGGTGATTATGGTTCCTTAGGTCGTATTTGATGGCCCGAAACATTTTTAGGAGATCAAGGTTCGGTGGTCCCGGGACCACTTGGAAGGCGTGGGTTATAGCACACGAAAATATGGGAATCGGGCGAAATTCTAGTTGTTTGGCCGTAAAATGCAAAAAATGAGGAAAGGTCATGTCGGGGTGGTGACTATGGTTCCTTAGATCAAATTTGATGGCCCAAAAAAATTTTAGGCAGTGTTTGGCCGTAAAACGCAAACAAACGAAGAAGGATATGGCAGGGCAGTGAATATGGTTCCTTAGGTCCTATTTGATGGCCCGGAAATATTTTAGGCGATCCGGGTCCAGAGGGTCCGAGGCCCACTCGGAAGGTGTGGGCTATAGCACACGAAAATATGGAAATCTTGCGGAATTTTAGTTTTTTGGCCGTAAAACGCAAAAACACGAGGAATGGTCATGGCAGGGCGATGACTATGATTCCTTAGGTCGTATTCTATGGCCCAAAAAACATTTAGGCGATCGGGGTCCGAGGGGCCCGGGCCCATTCAGAAGGCGTGGGCTATAGCAAACGAAAATATGGGAATCGGGCGNGGAAGGCGTGGGCAATAGCACACGAAAATATGGGAATCGGTAAATATTCTAGTATTTTGGCCGAAAAACGCAAAAATATAAGGAACGATTATGGCGGGGTGGTGACTATGGTTCCTTAGGTCGTATTTGATGGCCCTAAAAATTTTAGGCGATCCGGTTCAGGGGGGGCCTACCCACTGGGAAGGCGTGTGCTATAGCATCGAAAATATTGGAATCAGGCGAAATTCAAGTTTATTGGCCGAAAAACGCAAAAAATGAGGAACGATCATGGCGGGGCGGTGCCTATGGTTCCTTAGGTCGTATTTGATGGCCCAAAAAACTTTTATGCGATCCGAGTCCGGGGGGCCTGGCCCACTCGTAAGGCGTGGCCTATAGCACACGAAAATCTGGGAGTCGGGCGGAATTCAAGTTTTTTGGCCGAAAAATGCAAACAATGAGGAACGATCATGCTGGGGCGGTGACTATGGTTCCTTAGGTCGTAATTGATGGACCAAAAAAATTTTATGCAATCGGGGTCCGTGGGGCCCGGGACCACTCGGAAGGCGTGGGCTATAGCATACGAAAATATGGGAATCGTGTGGAATTCAAGTTGTTTTGCCGAAAAATGCAAAATATGAGGAACGATCATGGCGGGGTGGTGACTATGGTTCCTTAGGTCGTATTTGATGGCCTGAAACATTTCTAGGAGATCAGGGTTCGGGGGTCCCGGGACCACTTGGAAGGCATGGGCTATAGCACACGAAAATATGGTAATCGGGCGAAATTATAGTTTTTTGGCCGTAAAATGCTAAAAATGAAGAAAGGTCATGTCGGGGCGGTGACTATGGTTCCTTACATCGTATTTGATGGCCCGGAAAAATTTTAGGCGATCCCCCCGGACCACTCGGAAGGCATGGGCTATAGCATACGAAAATATGGGAATCGTGTGGAATTCAAGTTTTTTGGCCGAAAAATGCAAAATATGAGGAACGATCATGGCGGGGTGGTGACTATGGTTCCTTAGGTCGTATGTGATGGCCTGAAACATTTTTAGGAGATCAAGGTTCGGGGGTCCCGGGACCACTTGGAAGGCGTGGGCAATAGCACACGAAAATATGGGAATCGGGCGAAATTCTAGTTTTTTGGCCGTAAAATGCAAAAAATGAGGAACGGTCATGTCGGGGCGGTGACTATGGTTCCTTAGATCGTATTTGATGGCCCAGAAAAATTTTAGGTAATCCGGCTCCATTGGGCCCTACCCATTGGGAAGGCGTGGGCTATAGCACAGGAAAGTATGGGAATCGGGCAGAATTCTTTTTTTCTTTTGCCGAAAAATGCAAAACATGAGGAACGATCATGGAGGGGTGGTGACTATGGTTCCTTAGGTTGTATTTGATGGCCCGAAATTTTTTACCAATTCCCATATTTTCGTGTGCTATAGCCCACGCCTTCCAAGTGGTCCCGGGACCCCCGGACCCCGATCGCCTAAATTTTTCTAGGCCATAAAATACGACCTAAAGAACTATAGTCACTGCCCCGCCATGATCGTTCCTCATGTTTTGCATTTTTCGGCAAAAGAAAAAAAGAATTCTGCCCGATTCCCATACTTTCCTGTGCTATAGCCCACGCCTTCCAAGTGGTCCCGGGACCCCCGGACCCCGATCGCCTAAATTTTTCTAGGCCATAAAATACGACCTAAAGAACTATAGTCACTGCCCCGCCATGATCGTTCCTCATTTTTTGCATTTTTCGGCCAAAAAACTAGAATTCGGCCCGATTCACATATTTTCGTGTGTTATAGCC
>AWOL01S0048026.1:1573-15481 GCA_000715115.1 Nicotiana otophora
AATTAAAAGCTTCTTTATTTGCCATTGAAGTCCAGCAACCTTAGAGTGCAACTCTTTAGCTTGAGATCTTGTAAATGTCCTTGGAGCTTCCAAAACTCTATCCTTGTCCTTTATGCTATCAGTTCTTCTGGTGGTGGCAGGTCAGCATTCAGAGGAGGGTCGTCAGGGCCATCACAGTCTTTTGCTCAGTCTTCAGTTAGTGCACCACCATCAAGGCCCAGTCAGAAGCAGCAGTGGAGTTGTTTCAGGCCTAGTCAGGGCAATAGGGGCTCATATCAGCAGGGTCGTCATGGTGGTAGATTCCAGCAGCAGAGGAGACCCCCATGTTCTAGGTATGGAAAGATGCACCTAGGAATATGCTACATGGACTTACCAATATGCTACGGATGCGGATTGAGGGGTCACATTCAGAGGGATTGTCATTCGTCCCGCCAGGGTACGGGCAGGGGCATGGCACAGCCAACTAGTTCTGCAACTACTACATCCGTAACACCTCCTCCAGCTCGAGGCACTCCAACACCCGTAGGGCGTGGTGCAGCTAGGGGGGCAACATAGAGTTCTAGAGGATCTAGTCGTTTCTATGCCATGAGGGGTTGCCAGAACTTAGAGGCTTATCCAGATGTTGTCACAGGTATATTGATTGTCCAATCTCATGATGCATATGCTCTTATTGATCCTGGTTCCACTTTGTCATATGTCACACCTTATGTTGCTATGGAATTTGGGATAGAACCGGAATATATTTATGAGCCGTTCTATGTATCTACGCCAGTTCGCGAGTCTATTTTGGCCGCGCGGGTTTATAGGGATTGTGTTGTCACGTTGAGTGGTCGGGATACCGTGGCCGATCTTATTGAACTGAGAATAGTCGATTTTGATGTGATAATAGGGATGTATTGGCATTATTCTTGTTTTTCCAAGCTTGATAACCGAACCAGGATTGTTAGGTGGGAATTTCCAAACGAGCCAGTAATTGAGTGGAAGGGTGATGATGTAGTGCCGAAGAGTAGGTTTATTTCTTACCTTAAGGCCACGAAAATGATCAACAATGGATGTATTTACCATTTGGTCTGGGTTACGGACACCGATACTGAGGCACCTGCACTTGAGTCCATGCCTGTTGTGAATGAATTTCTGGGAATCTTTTCAAATGAACTCCCTGGGATCCCACCAGACATGGAGATTGATTTTGGTATTGACGTGATGCCAGACATGCATCCTATATCTATTCCACCCTACAGAATGGCACCGACAGAATTGAAGGAGCTAAAGGAACAATTGAGAGATTTGTTAGAAAAGGGTTTTATCCGGCCAAGTGTGTCGTCTTGGGGCGCACCTCTCCTTTTTGTAAGAAAGAAAGATAGGTCACTGAGAATGTGTATTGACTATCGGCAGCTTAATAAGGTAACAATCAAGAATAAGTATCCACTAGCAAGGATAAATGACTTGTTTGACCAACTGCAAGGTGCTAGGTACTTCTCCTAAATTGATTTACGATCCAGGTATCACCAATTGAAGATCAGGGAGCAAGATATTCCGAAAACAGCTTTCAAAACCCGATATGGGCACTTTGAATTTTTGGTGATGTCTTTTGGGCTAACAAATACCCCAGCAGCTTTCATGGATCTTATGAATCGAGTTTTTAAGCCATTCCTCGACTCTTTTGTGATAGTGTTTATTGACGATATTCTTGTATATTCACGAAGTCGAGAAGACCATGCCGATCAACTCAGGATAGTTTTGCAAACCCTACATGAGCACTAGTTATATGCAAAGTTTTCAAAGTGTAAATTTTGTCTTGAATCGGTTATATTCTTGGGTCATGTGACTCTAGGTTGATCCTCAGATAATTTCAGCTGTGAAGAATTAGCCGAGGCCTATAACTCTGACAGAGATTCACAGTTTCTTAGGCTTAGCTGGATATTACAGAAAGTTTGTGGAGGGGTTTTCTATTCTTGCCTCCCCATTGACTAATTTGACGCAGAAGGCAATTAAGTTCTAATGGCCAGATGCTTGTGAAAAGAGTTTTCAAGAATTGAAAGCAAGATTGATTACGACACCGGTGTTGACTCTACTAGAGGGTATAGATGGATTTGTGGTATAATGTGATGCTTCAAGAATCAGGCTTGGGTATTAATACAACACGGGTAGGTGATAGCTTATGCTTCTAGGCAACTAAAGAATCATGAAAAGAACTATCCAACACATGATTTAGAACTTGCGGTGGTGGTATTTGCAATGAAAATTTGGGGTCATTATTTATATGGGGTCCATGTGGATATATTCACGGACCATAAGAGTCTTCAATATATTTACAAACAGAAGGAATTGAATTTGAGGCAGAGAAGGTGGCTTGGAGGCATATCAAAGGCCATTGGCCAAGGAAGTTCACCGATTGTCTAGTTTGGGAGTTCGTCTTGCGGACTCTAGTGAAGGAGGTGTAATTGTGCGAAATAGGGCTGAATCATCGCTTGTTGTGGAAGTCAAAGAGAAGCAATACAACGATCCATTATCGGTGCAATTGAAAGAAGGGATTCATAAATATAAGATCATGGACTTTTCTCTTGGCATGGATGATGGTATACTAAGGTACCAAGGGCAACTATGTGTTCCAAATATGGATGGTTTCCGTGAAAGAATTTTGACTGAAGCTCACACTTCTAGGTATTCCGTGCACCCAAGTTTTACAAAAATATAGCATGATATTAAGGAAGTATATTGGTGCAATGATATGAAGAGGAATGTAGCAGACTTTATGGCAAGATGTCCGAATTGTCAGCAAGTGAAAGCCGAACACCAAAGGCCCGATGGGTTGGCACAGAATATAGAAATTCTAATGTGGAAATGGGAAATGATCAATATGGACTTTGTGGTAGGATTACCGCGCACGCTGCGCAAGATTGACTTAATTTGGGTGATTGTGGATCGACTCGCGAAATCAACACCCTTATTGCAGGTTAAGTCTACCGACACAGCAGAGCAGTATGCTCAGTTGTATATCAAAGAAATAGTTAGGTTGCATGGCACCCCAATTTCCATCATTTCTGATCGGGGAGCATAATTAACTGCTAAATTTGTGAAGAAATTTCAGCAAGGTTTGGGTACTCAGGTGAATCTTAGTACAGCCTTTCACCCGCAGACTGACAGGCAGGCAGAGCGGACTATTCAAACGCTTGAGGATATGTTACGCCCTTGTGTTCTAGACTTCAAAGGTAGCTGGGATGATCATTTATCACTCATAGAATTTTCATACAACAATAGCTATCATGCTAGAATTTAGATGGCACCGTTTAAGGATTTATATGGTGGGAGATGTAGATCTCCCGTTGGGTGGTTTGAAACTGGGAAAGCAGAGTTGATAGGGCCAGACCTCGTGCATCAGGCTATGGAAAAACTTAAAATCATTAAGAAGCGGTTAAAGACTGCTCAAAGTCGTTAAAAATCCTATTCGGATGCTCGTCGTAGGGATTTGGAGGTCGAAGAAGTTGATTGGGTATTCTTGAAAGTTCCCCCATGAAAGGGGTAATGCGATTTGGTAAGAAAGGGAAATTGAGTTCGAGGTATGTCGGACCATACAAAATCATTCAGAGGATCGGTGAGGTGGCGTACAAGCTTGAGTTACCACCTGAGATGTCATTACTACACCCTGTGTTTCATGTGTGTGTGTTGAAGAAAGTAGTTGGAGATCCGACACTCATTGTTCCGGTTGAGACTATTGAAGTTAATGAGGAATTGACTTATGAAGAGATTCCAGTTTATATTATTGATCGGCAAGTCCGAAAGTTGAGACACAAGGAAATTACATCCGTGAAAGTGTTATGGCGGAACCAACAAGTTGAAGAGGCTACTTGGGAGGCTGAGGCAGAAATGAAGAAAAAGTATCCTTATTTGTTTGAATGACCATGCATTTATAAATTGTGATTTAGGAAAATTATAAGACTTACTTTCTATGAATTTTGTATCATCTGAACAATTGGCGTTAAAGGTGTTCCTTTCTGGAAATATATTGCTTGTGAGGCCACAGTTGTTGTTGTTGTTTTATATTATGTTACATCGTTGGATTATGTATATATGTTAGGATGTGATTCTAGGGCTCTCTGATAGGTGGATAGGCCTAGTTACAAGCGAAACTTTGGCGACATTTTTGAAAATTTAGGGAGTTAGCCAAATTTGGGGCTTCTGGTGTGTGGTATGAAAACTGAGATGCATAAGGTGCTAATAACAAATTTTTGACCTTCATTCGAGGATGAATGATCCTAAGTGGGGGAGAATGTAAGGCTCCGTAAACTTTTGCAAAAAAAAAAAATTTAATGTTTTGTGGTGCTAAATTGGCTTTACGTGTTGAGTATTATAGAAATTCTTCTTGGGTTGAACAATGCACCGGAAAGTAAAGGAAAATATTTGGGAGAAAAGTGTGTTTCTGCGGTCAATTATGCAACCGCAGAGTCACTCTGCGGACCGCATAATGGCCGCAAAAGTGAGGCAGGAGAGGGTCAGTCTGGAGGCAATTATGCAGTCGATTATGCGACTGCATAACTGTTCTGAGGAGAGGGTCAGTCTGGAGGCAATTATGCAGTCGATTATGCGACTGCATAACTGTTCTGCGGTGCATTATGCGACCGCAAAACAGTTATGCAGACCGCATAGTGACCGCAGAAACAAGCATATTTTTGATCGTTTTGGTCTGCAATTATGTGGTCCGCATATTGATTATGCAATCGCATATGCGATCGCAGAACCTGTTCGGAGGCTTCATTTTTGGGTTTTTAAAACCCGACCCTATTTCGTTAAATATACGCTTTGGGCTATTTTTGAGCTATAATCTAATATTTTAGAGTGAGAGAGAGTGCCCTAGAGTGAGAAGGTATTCTTCAATAATTGTTCTTCAATTCTTGCCCAAGTTTTGGAAGATTAAGAAGGGAAACTCACTAGGTCTTCATCCTAGAGATAAGATTCTACACCCTAACCCCTAATTTCGAATTTTTCTGAAAATTGGTAATTAACAAGATAGGTTTTGGGCATGAGAGTTGTTTATTTTACATGCATGTGTTATCAAAGGGTGTAGGAAGATTGTTGAGCTAAGAATGGTAAAGATTGGGTTGTGGGATGATGGAATCCTCCATAAAAGGACCTCGAAACCTTAATGCTTACCTAGTGTTTGATAAAATACTCAAATGAGCTAGAACCATAATCATCGTCCTAATTTTGATTCAATTTGTTATATTTCTACAATAGATTGAAGTTGCTAAGAATTCCAGAATATTTTGGAGGTTAAGGAAGCTCAATTGAGGTATGTTGACTAAACTCTTCTCTTAGCATTGGATCCCACGATATTCATGTGAATTATGTAAGCCTCGAGTGGTTCATCATAAAATTGTCTATTCCGAGTAAGTTTGGGTTGAAAGATATATGTTCAACAAGTACCCCAAATGCTTTATTCATGTTATGTTATAAATTGAGGATGTGTTAAAAGTATGGGTTGTGCATTAATAATGTTTCGACTTCAAGTCAAGTTCAAACGAAGGCTATTATGCCAAATTTTGTGAAATATCTCTATGTGCCTTAGACTATAAATTGCTCACATGTGTACCACACATCTTGATTTGAATTGTATTTGTTGTTGATGATGATGATGATATTTGAAATTGAAAGGGTCACGCATGAGGTACTAAATATGGCCAACGTGCCAAGAATGATCTTATAATTATGGCCATTAGTGCCAATGAAATGAAAAGATGTGAAAGTAATACGAAATGCGATGATTGATACAAAAAGGTTGATGTCTCGAATAAGACAGCCTAGCCGATCGGGTCGTGATTAGACACCATGCCGCACACATGGTGGTGATTGTGCTGGAAATTGTAGTTGAAATTATGATTGTGGTCGATGTCCCTAATGGATAGCCTATTCGATAGGGTTATGATCGGACTCCGTGTTAAAGATAGTGGTATTGATATTGAGAGTAATTGTGGTTGATGTCTCTAATTAGATGGCCTAGCCAATCGGGTCGTGATCAGACTCCGCGCTGAGAGTACGACATTACTAGTTTTGTAAATATTGGTATTGTGAATAATGGTATTGTGAATAATGGAATATCAACACTAGAAATCTCCCAACGCGAGATAAGAAAATTAATTTGAACACTGTCTTGATCCTAAATTGAGGTTTGATGTTGATTAAGGCTTTCATTGATATTATGATATTCTTGTTTGTATTATTTGTTCTATTGAGAGGGTGTTTAGTTATACATACTAGTGCTATTCGACGGTACTAACATCCCTTTTGCCTGGGGAGCTTCATCTTTAAATGGATGCAGGTGGTTCCACAACAAGAAATATTGATCAGTGATAGCAGTACACCTTCTTCCCAGCTGACTTGGTGAGCCCCACTTCATCTCGGGGTCATGTATCTTTTATTCTTTATGTATTATGGTTGAGGTATAGTCGGGGCCTTATTGCCGGCATTATCATAGTACTCTTCTTTACCTATAGAGGCTCTATAGACATAGTGTGGGTTGTATATTGGTGCTGGGAAGTCGAACTCATTATGTTGTATTTGAATTACTATTTCTACTTCAGATTATGAAAAATGTGTGGAACTAAGACTTTAAAAATGATGAAAACTATTGATAATGATTTGGTATTGTAGACATGATCACATTTTTGTCTAATTAATGAAAATATGTACTATCTTCATTCATGGATGAGTTAAGTAGAAGGAAATCAAACAGGCTTGCTCGGCCGAGTTCACTCGGTTGAGCGCCTGTCGCGTTCCTCGGTGTTTGGGGCGTGACAAATCTCACACTCCGGAGCAGATGGCTCCCCAATATCAGTCTCCAACAGCCCCGCCAGTTGGGGTAGTTAAGCCAGTTATTGCGGTACAGACTGGTGATAGGCCCGCCATATCTTCTGAGGGCTTATTGAGATTGGACAAGTTCACAAAGCTCTTCCCAGTTCACTTCAGTGGTGCGCCTTCTGAGGACCCAAAGATTATCTTGACCGCTGCCATGATATGCTACGGAACATGGGTATAGTTGAGACCAATGGGGTCGATTTTGCTGTTTTTCAGATGATGGATTCCACCGAGAGGTGGTGGAGAGATTACATGTTGACCCGGCTAGCTGGGTCGCCTACACTTACTTGGGAGCAGTTCTCACAATTATTGCTAGAGAAGTTTCTCCCTATTACTTTGAGAGAGGATTACCGCTAGTAGTTCGAGCGTCTCAAGTAGGGCAGTATGACTGTTACTCAGTACGAGACTCATTTTGTGGATCTAGCCTTTCAAGTAGTGGATTCTACTGAGAGATAAAGGGTGATGATGTTTATTGATGGACTCACACACCCTATCCGGCTGCAGATGGCCAAGGAAACTGGGGGTGAGATATTTTTTCAGGCGGCTGCCAATGTCACCAATCAGATCGAGGTTGTTCTTGCTCAGCAGAGATGGCTGGGGTCTGATAAAAGGCCTCGTCATTCCGATGGGTTCAGTGGTGTCTCGTCTGGGGCAGGGTTACTTTTGGTAGAGGCCATCCTCACAGGCCGTATCATTCAGCGCTCCAGGCATCTCACGATGCTCTCTCATCCCGATAAGCTAGCCTACAGTGCACCACCAACTCCTATTAGTACACCTCCGCTCCAGAGTTTTCAGGGTGGTTACTTAGGTCGACAATGTCAGTTTCTGGGAAAGCAGTCACAACAGCCGAGGTCCTGTTACACTTGTGGTGACCCAAGGGACATTGCTAGATTTTGCCCTCGGGCACCGGGCAGCTCAAAGTAGCAGGATTCTCGCGCCATGGTTCTGGCACCGGTTGCTTTATCGCCTGCTCGTCCAACTAGAGGCAGGGGTCAGGCAGCCAGAGGTGGAGGTCAGCTTGTTAGAGGTGGAGGTCAGGCTGTTAGAGGTGGAGGCCAGCCAGTTAGAGGTCGTCCAGGGACATAGTTCAGAGTGGTAGGGCCCAGCCCCGATGTTTTGCTTTTCGAGCCAGGCCTAAGGCTGAGTCATCTGACTCTGTTATCACAAGTATTGTTTCAGTTTTCCATAGGGATGCATCAGTTCTATTTGATCCAGGCTCTACTTATTCCTACGAGTCATCCTATTTTGCTTCATATCTGGTTGTGCCTCGTGATTCTTTGAGTGCTCATGTATATGTGTCCACACCTGTGGGAGATTGTATTATTATAGATCTTGTCTATCGTTCGTGTGTGGTTACCATTGGGAGTCTTGAGACTAGAGTAGATCTCCTACTTCTTGATATGGTGGATTTTGATGTCATCTTAGGTATGTATTGGCTGTTACCTTATCATGCTATATTGGATTGTGACGCCAAGACGGTGACCTTAGCCTTGCCGGGGTTGCCTCAATTAGAGTGGAGGGGGACTTTTGGCAATTCTACCAGAAGGGTTATCTCTTATGTGAAAGCTCTGCATATGGTCGAGAAGGGGTGTCTAGCTTATTTGGCTTATGTCTGTGATTCTAGTTCGGAGGTACCTTCCATGGATTCAGTACCAATTGTTCGTAAGTTTCCAGAGGTGTTTCCTGCAGATCTGCCGGGGATGCCACCCGATAGAGATATTGACTTCTGTATTGATTTGGCTCCGGGCACTCAGCCCATATCTATTCCGCCATACCATATGGCCCCACCAGAGTTGAAATAATTGAAGGAGCAGTTGCAAGATTTGCTTGATAAGGGCTTCATTAGACCTAGTGTCTCGCCCTGGGGTGCACCTGTGTTGTTCGTGAAGAAGAAGGATGGGTCGATGAGGATGTGCATAGATTATCGGCAGTTTAACAAAGTCACCATCAAGAACACGTATCCATTGCCAAGGATTGATGATGTATTTGATCAGCCTCAGGGTGCCGAGATGTGTTTGAAGATTGATTTGAGGTCTAGCTGCCATTAATTGAGGATTAGGGCATCCGATATCCTTAAGACAACTTTTCGGACTCGATATGGATATTATGAGTTTGTAGTGATGTCATTTGGGCTGACAAATGCCCAAGCAACATTTATGGATTTGATGAACCGGGTGTTCAAGCCCTATCTGGATTCTTTCGTGATTACGTTTATTGATGATATCTTGATCTACTCCCGCAGTCTAGAAGAGCACGAGCAACATCTTTGTATTGTACTTCAGACTCTAAAGGATAGCCAATTGTATGCCAAGTTTTCAAAGTGCGAGTTTTCTTGGGTCACATAGTATCGGCAGCGGGCATGTAGGTATCCTAAGAAGATTGAGGCAGTTCCGAACTGTCCTAGACCCACTTCAGTTATGGAGATCCGGAGTTTCTTAGGTTTGGCGTGTTATTACTATCGGTTTGTGGAGGGGTTTTCGTCTATAGTAGCCTTATTGACGAGATTGACCTAGAAGGGTGCCTCATTCAGATGGTCAGACGAGTGTGAGACGAGCTTCCAGAAGCTCAAGACTTCTTTAACTACAATGCCGATGTTGGTATTTCCCGCAGGTGCAGGATTTTATACGGTATATTGTGATGCATCTCGTGTTGGGTTCGCAGAAGTATTGATGCAGGATGGTAGGGTGATCACATGAGCGTCGCTACAGTTGAAGGTCCATGAGAAGAATTACATTGTTCACAATCTAGAGCTGGCAGCCATTGTACATGCGCTGAAGATCTGGAGGCATTACCTTTACGGCGTATCGTGCGAGGTTTTCACGGATCATCGGAGTCTACATTATTTGTTCAAACAAAAGGAAATAAATTTGAGGCATATGAGGTGGTTGGAGCTATTGAAAGACTATGATATCACCATCTTGTATCATCCCGGGAAGGCCAATGTGGTGGCCGACACCTTGAGTAGAAAGGCAGCGAGTATGGGCAGTCTTGCATACATTCCAGTCGGTGAAAGACCTTGCATCATATGTTCAGGCTTTGGCCAATCAGTTCGTGAGGTTGAATGTTTCAGAGCCTAGTCGTGTTCTAGCTTGTACAGTCGCTCGGTCTTCTTTGTTTGAGCGTATCAGGGAGCGGCGGTATGATGATCCTCATTTGCTTGTCCTTAGGGACATAGTGTGGCATGGTGGTGCCAAGCAGGTTACGGTTGGAGATGATGGAGTTTTGACGATGCAGGGTTGTATTTGTGTGCCTAATGTAGATGGACTTCGCGAGTTCATTCTTGAGGAGGCCCACAGTTCCCGGTATTCTATTCATCCAGGTGCCACCAAAATATATCAAGATTTGCGGCAACATTATTGGTGAAGGAGAATGAAGAAGGGCATAGTTGCTTATGTAGCTCGGTGTCTAAATTGTCAGCAAGTAAAGTATGAGCATCAGAGACCTGGTGGGTTGCTTCAGAAGTTAGAGCTTCTTGAGTGGAAGTGGGAGCGTATCACTATGGATTTTGTTGTTCGATTTCCACGGACTCAGAGGAAGTTCGATGCGGTATGGGTTATTCTGGATAGGCTGACAAAGGTAGCGCATTTCATTCCTGTGGCAGTTACCTATTCGTTAGAGCGGTTGGCTGAAATTTACATCCGCGAGATAGTCCGTCTTCACTGTGTAACCGTGTCCATCATTTTGGATCGAGGTACGCAGTTCACCTCGCACTTTTGGTGAGTGGTACGACATGAGTTAGGCACACAGGTTGAGTTGAGCAAAACATTTCATCCTCAGACGGACGGATAGTCCGAGCGCACTATTCAGATATTGGAGAATATGCTCCGCGCTTGTGTTATTGATTTCGGGGATTCTTGGGATCAGTTCTTGCCACTTGCGGAGTTTGCCTACAACAACAACTACCAGTCCAGCATTCATATGGCTCCCTATGACTCATTATACGGGAGGCGGTACCGATCTCCAGCTGCATGGCTCGAGTCGTGGGAGGCTTGGTTGTTGGGTACAGATTTGGTACAGGATGCCTTGGATAAGGTCAAGATTATTCAGTATCGACTTCGCACAGCTCAGTCTAGGCAGAAGAGCTATGCCGACCGTAGAGTTCATGATGCTGCATTCATGGTCGGAGAGAGACTATAGATTCGGGTTTCACCCATGAAGGATGTGATGAGGTTCGAAAAGAAGGGAAAGTTGAGCCCTAGGTACATCGGACCCTTTGAGATTCTGGAGAGAGTGGGTGAGGTGGCGTACATGCTCGCATTGCCACCTAATTTATCAGCAGTCCATCCGGTGTTCCATGTGCCCATGCTCCGGAAGTATCACGGTGATCCATCTCATGTGTTAGACTTTATCTCAGTCCAATTGGATAAGGATTTGACTTATGAGGAGGAGCCGATGGCTATTCTAGCCCGGCAGGATTGACAGTTGAAGTCAAAGAGTTATCCTTCAGCTAGAGTGCAGTGGAGAGGTCAGTCAATCGAAGCATCTACTTGGGAGTCCGAGTCCGACATGCGGAGTAGATATACATACCTTTTCACCAGCCCATGTACTTTTCTATGTCCGTTCGAGGACGAGCGATTGTTTTAGAGGTGGAAAATGTGATGACCAGATAGGTCATCTAGAGTTTTAAACCTTAATTCTGTGTTTCAAAGCCTCCAATAGCTTCCTTAATCCTTCCTCAATTTACGTGCATAGTCCGGGTGTTTTTCCGGAAGGATTTTATGTTAACAATTGATAAAATATGCAATTCTACATTAAACATTCATTTTAGTTGACTTCGGTCAATATTTTGAGCAAAGGGACCCGGATCTGTGTTTTGACGATCCCGGTGGGTCTGTATCGTGATTTGGGACCTTGGCGTATGCCCATAATCGAATTCGGAGGTCCATAGCATGAGTTATAGCTTTTTGTCGAAATTTTGAAGTTTAAAGACTTAATGAGTCTAAAGGTTTGACCAACGTTTGACTTTGTTGATACCGGGTCCGTATTTTGGTTTCGAAATTCGGTATAGGTTCATTACTATATTTTATGACTTGTCTGTCAAATTTGGTGAGAAACTGAGTTAGTTTGACGTGATTCGGATGTCCGGTTGTAAAAATAGGAATTCTAAAAATAGGAATTCGGACATGATTTAGTGTTCGATTCATAGTTCTAGGAACAATGTTGGTGATTTGATCACACGAGCAAGTTTGTATGATGTTATTAGACTTGTGTGCATATTTGGTTTGGAGCCATGAGGGCTCGGGTGAGTTTTGGATAGGCTACGAATGGATTTGGACTTAGAATTCATAGCTGATGCATTGGGTTTCTGGTGTCTGCTGCAGACTTCGCAATTGCGATGTCTTGCTCGCAAATGCAGACCTCGCATTTGCGAGCAGGGCATGGGGAGGGGGGTGGAATTTCGCATTTGCGAACATATGGTTCGCATTTGCGATGGCTGCAGGAATGTGAAGGCTTCGCATTTACGATAGTTTATTCGCATTTGCGGGGTTCGCAATTGCGACCCCAGGTCGCAATTGCAACATCTGCACCTGATCAAAATCTGAGTTAGATAGGATTTTCTATCATTCTTCAAACTTTCAAACTTAGAAACCTTAGAGGTGATTTTCCCAAGAGTTCTTCTTCCACAATTCATTGGTAAGTGATTCTAACCTATTTTCTTTCAATTTTCCATTTTATTTCATAATATTTCAACCTAAAATCTAGGATTTTCATGGTGGAAATTAGGGGTTTGGGAAGAATTAGGGATTTTTGTAAAATTGGAATTTAGACCTCAAATTGAGGCCGAATTTCGAAACAAATTACATAACCGGGCTCGAGGGTGAATGAATAATCGGGTTTTGGTCCGAATTTTGGGTTTGGACCAAGCAAGCCAGGGAATTAACTTTTGTTGACTTTTTGAACAATGACCTAAATTGAACCTTTTTCATTCGTGGGTAGTTCCTAAGCCTTATTTTGAATCGTTTGGTTGATATTTTGCTAGATTTGGCTGGTTCGGAGGCTTGTTTGAAAGGCAAAGCCGTAGTTGAGCTTTGAGTTGATCTTTGGGAGCGAGGTGAGTGTCGTGGTTAACCTTGACTTGAGGGATTAGGACTTGTTTGCCTATTTGCTACTTGTTTAAATGTTGGATACAACGTATGTGTGAGGTGAGGAGTACTTACGCATTGTTATTGGGTTAAAGCATGGGGGTGGGACTTGATATCCATGCTTAGACTAGTTAATTGATAAATTGATCGTTCTTTCCGTACTTATGAACTATCTGTGACAATTGAGTATTGTTTCTGAAGTTGAGATTGGTATTGTGGAACTATTGTTTACAGAAGAGTTGATCTTGTTTATGCTATCTCCGTGTTGTTATATGTTCATTGTTACATGGTAAGAAGAGTGTTAATGCACGAAGGGTGATGTCGTGCTGTATTCGAGAGTTAATGCACGAAGGGTGACGTCATGCCATATTTGAGAGTTAATGCACGAAGGGTGATGTCGTGCCATATATAAGAGTTAATGCAAGAAGGGTGATGTCGTGCCGTATGTTTCATGATAAAATTGAGAGTAAAAGCACGAAGGGTGATGTCGTGCCGTATTTATCATTGTATGGTGAGATTGAGAGAAAAAGCATGAAGGGTGATGCCATGCCATTATTACTGTTTCATGGTGAGGCTGAGAGTAAAAGCACGAAGGGTGATGTCGTGCCATTATTACTGTTTCATGTTGAGGCTGAGAGTAAAAGCACGAAGGGTGATGCCGTGCAGCTTTATTCATTATGTTTTGATCATTTCGTTGCTTGAAGGTTTATTGACTGATTCTTGTTATCATCTCCTGCTATAGTTACCGTATCTTGTACCCCTTTTGTATGTCCCCTCCCAATTATACTTGTTAATTCTTTATTTGCTGTTATTTTGTACGTATATTTCCGTCTGTACAGGTTTAATTACATGGGTGTCCTGTCATAGCCTCATCACTACCTCGTCGAGGTTAGGCTCGACACTTACGGAGTACATGATAGCATCAAGGACAAGGATAGAGTTTTGGAAGCTCCAAGGCCATTTACAAGATCTC
>AWOL01S0048027.1:0-24511 GCA_000715115.1 Nicotiana otophora
AACTCCACCCCCACTGCCCCCACCCCCGCACAAAAAAAGTTTATTTTTTTACTTTTTTTTTGTAATTTTTAAATTTATGTTTTTTCTTTTTTCTGCACCACCCACCTCACCTCGCACAAAAAAAAGTTTTTTCTTTATTTTCTTTTTATAGTTTCAAATTTATGTTTTTTTGTTTTTCTGCACAAACCCCGATTTTTTTTTTTTTTTTTTATATTTTCAGTTTTAGTTTTTTCATCTTTCGGTTTACAGGTTCGAAATTTTACAAGTTCCAAAGTTATGAGTTCGGAGGTTTATGTGTTTGGAAGTTTACAGGGTTTAGAAGTTTACAGGTTCGAAATTTTACAAGTTCCAAAGTTATGAGTTCGGAGGTTTATGTGTTTGGAAGTTTACAGGGTTTAGAAGTTTACGGGTTCGAAATTTTGCGGTTTCGAAAGTTTAGCGGTTCAGAAGTTTATGAAATTTATGGGTTCAGAAGATTGTTGGTTTGAAAGTTTATGACTTCATGTTTATTGTATCTAAATTATTTGTAAATACTTTTGAGAAATTATTTTCCTTAATTTGTGTACCAAACCCCGAAAAATGAATAAGATTACTATTTATTTTCCAAGAAAATATATTTTTGGAAAACATTTTCCGTTATACCAAACACACCCTAAGCTGTCTATAAAAAGAATGTTTACCTCCACATTCAAATACACTCTTCAAATGAAATTCTAATATATAATAAGTTTAAAAGTTGTGTTCATTGATGGCGTAATATATATCATGATTGAAACTTATGGTCTAAATCATTCAAATATATGGAGTTTCTCCGATAAATACTCTCCAATAATGATAGATTGATACGAAATTTTTGAGGTCTCAAGCTTTCTGATTCTGCCAATATTCATTTGAATCGAGATTTAAACATGATTTTGAAATTTTTGACCTTCACCTTAAATAGGTTTTTGGCTTCAATTCAAACATGTTTTATGATGATTTATATGTTTATCTCATCTCATATATATATTTTTTAATGTAGAAAGAAGACCAGAAGGACAAAGGAAGCTTCTAAATATTGCAATTCGTAACTTACGCAAAAAATAGTCAAATTACTAAGTATATTAAAGCTTTTACACCACAGATACAAATAAAAATTGTATATCCTACTTTTTTTGTAATATAAAAAAGAAAGCTAAAATATTCACTTGCAACTTATTCAGACAAAAGAGAACATCGTCGTTTCCTTTTTATCGCCATCTGCAGATCCATCTTCTTCTTCTCTCTTACAAACAACACATTCAAAATTTCAAAGTAAAACCTCCATTAAACAAACACACAAATTTCCACTACTTTATAGTAATAATTTCGTTTTCATGCAATTCTCTCGACTTTGAACTACTCTTTTCTTTTCCCTTTGTTCTTCAAGTACATTACATTGCGTTTCTGAAGCGAAAAAAAAATAAAGCTTCAAAAATAGCCTATGGGTGCTTGCACTTCAAAACCCTCTAATTTTTCCGGCGATAACATTACCGTCGCCGGCGACGTCGCTACACTTCCGGTGAAATCTGGTCCGAGCAATGAAGACGATGTTAACAGCCATCAGACGAAAAAGGACGAACCTAATGTGGGTAAAAAGTCGCCATTTTTCCCCTTCTACAGTCCAAGTCCGGCGCATTATTTATTCTCAAAGAAGTCTCCGGCTACGAATGCCAGCTCTAATTCTACTCCCATGAGGTTCTTTAAACGGCCGTTCCCTCCGCCTTCTCCGGCGAAGCACATCCGTTCTCTGTTGGCTCGGCGACACGGCACGGTGAAACCCAACGAGTCTGCAATCCCCGAAGGGAGTGAATCAGAGGTCGGAGGCGGAGGCGGAGGCGGCGCGGGGCTAGATAAGAGCTTTGGATTTTCGAAGAATTTTGGGAACAAGTATGAGATGGGAGAGGAAGTAGGAAGAGGGCATTTTGGGTATACTTGTAAAGCTAAGTTTAAGAAAGGTGAAGTCAAGGGACAAGAGGTTGCTGTAAAAGTCATTCCCAAATCAAAGGTTTGGCCTTCTGTTATACTCTTATTCTCTTGTTCAAGTTCGATTCAATTGCTACGTGATCTATGTGTTCCAAGTACTTGAGTAACAATGGTCAGATCTACTTTTCAAATGTCTATTCATACTACTTGTAAAGTTTTTTGTCAAATAGGTCCATCATCTACTGTTTCCTTAGGTGGTATAGTTGATGGTTTAAGTTCAAAGCTTTGATTTTGGTATTTAAGTTTAGAGGTTGTGAAGTGATGGAAGTGGGAAGCTGATTGCAGCTTCAAGTGTAGTGGCAGACTTTATGCTATTTTTAGTTATGTTTGTTATGTCCTTGACTGTTTTAAGGAAGCTCTATTGTTTGCAGTGCACTAGAGTCTGATTTTTGTTTCTTTCCTTTTTAGAGTATGAAAGTTAATCTGTTTGATTGCCCATAAGATGCACTAAAAGAGGGATTAATTGTGAATAAATAGAATATCGAGATTTAAATTGGGTGGGGTGAAAAGAGGAAGGGCAGCGTAAGGGGAGTCAAGGAGGAGGGCTAATGCTCATGACGACTTAGAACACAGTCGCTCTTTTATCTTTTCCATAAGTAAATGGAGAGATGGAGTTAAATATGTTTTGTTTGCCTTCCACTTGTTCCAGATAACTCTAGAGGGAGAAGGATAAGTTTGCCTTCAATAAGTAAAGCAACAACAGCCGCTTCCACCACCCCTCCCTCCCTTACCAAAATCATACTTTTTGTAGAGTTTAGGGGTTCTTATTGCTGAGACATTTTCACCATGTATTTCTCTGATGAAAGCAGCAAAAAAGTTCTTGAACAATGTTATCAGTTGCTCGGTCTGTATAGTCAAGGCATCTGACAGTTTGAGGGATGGACCTTTTTAACATATCTGTAGTTGTGAGTGACCACAACAGCTTGAAAAGTATTCGACAGCGTGACCACGGCAACTTGTGCGTCCAATCCAAAAAAAAGTCCTGTGGAATTTTATAGCTGTTCAGAAAAGCTGCTTTCTGCTGTTTCTAGCTTGATCTTTCTATTTTGCTTAGGTTACATAATGTGATGTATGACTATTGTTGTCCTGAATGTGCATCAGTGGATTTCTTGTTCTTTTCTGGCGTTTTATCTGAAATATCTGATCCTAATTTTTTTTCCAGATGACTACTGCAATAGCCATTGAGGATGTGAGAAGGGAGGTGAAGATATTAAGAGCTTTGACGGGACATAATAATTTAGTTAAGTTTTATGATGCATATGAAGACCCCAACAATGTCTACATAGTCATGGAGTAAGCTTTGGTCACTCAAACTCTCATCGCATTTGCATCTGTAATTTTTGATTTAGTCTCAAACTCAGCTTGAGATGTTGGTTATTTACCATGATTTCAAGTAGCATGACACTATTTTAATTCCCTCTTAGTAAATATATGGGTTTAATCATTGTATTTTGCTGTTATCAGGAGCTTGATTTGCTTATTTTCCTTATCACACTGCTCTTGAAGTACTGCTGATTAATGTCGTTAAATTTCAGGCTATGTGAAGGAGGCGAGCTTTTGGATAGAATACTCTCTAGGTTCTTCTTGCTCTTTGCTATGTTTCCATTGTTTTGGAATTTGAATCTTGTGAGTTTTGAATAGTAGCAAATCTTTTTGATGAAGTACTAACTAGGTGTCTTCTTGTCCTGCAGAGGTGGGAAGTACACAGAAGACGATGCAAAGTCTGTAATGATACAAATACTGAAAGTTGTTGCATTTTGCCATCTTCAAGGTGTGGTGCACCGGGATCTCAAACCAGAGGTAAGAGGAGCAAAATGCTAATCTATGATTGCTTAGAGAGTACAGCATTTTAGCATATCTAGTAATTTCACCTGGTGTAAGAGAAGAGGGGGAGAAAAAACTTTTTTTACTTTAATGGATCTTAAGTAATGTTATATTCCAATAGAACAACTTTTCAGTCAGTTTCAAATTGCTTAGGTTTTTTATTCATCAGGTGAAGTTAATGTTTGTTTCATCTAGTATTAGAGTAATGGATCTGCTTTGAGCTAACAAGTAACAGAGAAGCTCAAAATATCAGCTGTGGCGTTTTGCTATGGTTAATTGTATAACTTGTTAGAGAAGATGTGCTATCTGGTTCTGTAAACCTTCCTTTCTATCATACTCTTATCTAACTCAAGCTTTCTGATTGAGCAGAACTTCTTATTCACGTCTAAGGATGAAAATGCACAACTTAAAGCAATAGACTTTGGATTGTCTGATTTTGTGAAGCCAGGTTAGTCCATTACTGTGTCTCTGGAAATCCCCCTCCCCCCTCAAAAAAGAAAAAAGAGTTAAACAACTACCCCGCATAAGATTTGAGTAGCTCCACCAACCTGTTGTTTACTTGCCATGCTCGATTGCTTTGCAGATGAAAGACTTAATGATATTGTCGGTAGTGCATATTATGTAGCGCCGGAGGTTCTACATAGATCTTACAGTACAGAGGCTGATGTGTGGAGTATAGGTGTAATAGCATATATCCTGCTGTGTGGAAGCCGTCCGTTTTGGGCTCGAACAGAATCTGGAATTTTTAGAGCTGTCCTAAAAGCTGATCCAAGTTTTGACGAACAGCCTTGGCCTACATTATCTTCTGAGGCAAAAGATTTTGTGAAACGTCTGTTGAATAAAGATCCCCGGAAAAGAATGACTGCAGCTCAGGCTTTGGGTGAGTTTCTACAGTCAAGTTGGAAAAGGAGAATTCTCGTTCTTTTAATTTCTTCAAACTGCGTAACAATTCACTCTCTCAGGTCACCCATGGATAAAGAATAGTCACAACATAGAGATGCCTTTGGATATTTTGATATTCAAACTAATGAAGGCTTACATGAGGTCCTCTGCTCTTAGAAAAGCTGCACTACGGGTGTGTATGATGCTATTGAGAAAAGTTCTCCGGTTCCCATTTTATCTTCCGACTCCAATACTACATGTAGAGTATTAGAAGTTTGTTTAATAGCTCTATCTTCACCTGTGCACTTTTTGCAGGCTTTGTCAAAGACATTGACTGTAGATGAGCTATTTTATCTGAAGGAGCAGTTTGCACTGCTGGAACCAAACAAAAATGGCACCATAAGTTTCGATAACGTTAAAACGGTTTGTATTTTTTAGAAAAAATGAATGATATAATTGTTTCTAGTATTTCGCAAGTTGTTGCTGACCTTCTGTGATCTTATCAGGCCCTGATGAAACATGCAACAGATGCTATGAAGGAAGCTCGTATGCATGATTTTCTTGCATCGGTAGATTTTGAAACCCATTGACTTCAGTTTCTAACTTATATAGTCTTGCTCTGGGTTTTAACTATGATGCTTAACTCTCCTTTTCCTTCTCATGGCAGCTTAATGCACTGCAATACAGGAGGATGGATTTTGAGGAATTCTGTGCTGCTGCATTAAGTGTTCATCAGCTTGAGGCTCTTGACCGATGGGAACAACATGCACGTTGTGCCTATGAAATTTTTGAGAAGGAAGGCAATAGGGCTATTATGATAGAAGAATTAGCTTCGGTAATTATGATTGTTCATTTCTGTTCTGAATACTGTTCGCCACATCTTTGTCTCTTACGTAACAATCTTTCTTTTTATCTTTTCGGAGGAGGGGAGTGTATAAGTAATTGGTAAGGAATCTAACTGAACTTAATTTGAACCTGGCATTCCAGGAACTTGGTCTTAGCCCTTCTGTTCCAGTCCATGCTGTTCTACATGACTGGCTTAGGCATACTGATGGAAAGCTCAGTTTTCTTGGTTTTGCAAAGTTGTTGCATGGAGTGTCCAGCCGCTCAATTACAAAAGTTCAATGAGTTTTTTGGTTCACTCACGTTCTCGTTCTATTGCTGATGCCATTGTTGGCAAACAAATGAGCAGTGAAGAAATGATGAAGATCAACTTCTGTCCCTCGTTCTGGATCTTCATAGACCTTAATTTCTCAGGACAAGTGTGAGATTCCACGGAGTGATTTTCAAGAAGAGGATTAGAGTTTTGGCCATGTGTTATCAGAGCAATGGCACCCTGCATATAGAGTTCTTACTGTAAAGCTGTAGTTAATTTCTGTTTGATTGCAGGTGAGAGCACTTCTCAGCTGGTTTGACAGTTTGCGGACACACACAAGATGTTGTAAGTTGTTGGACATCGATAATGTCTACTATTGGCTTGTATAATGTTGTCTACATCTCTTTCTTGTTGAGAAGTTCCACCACTTTTCTTGCTTCTCAACTAAATTGGAGAAAGGAAAAACCTGTGAGAGAGCAAGGGAGTTAATTGTTGTTATAACAACAACAACAAACTCAGTATAGTCCCACAAGCGGGGTCTGGGGAGGGTAGTGTGTATGCAGATCTTACCCCTACCTTCCGATAGACCTCGGCTCAAGGAAAGATGAAAAGAAAGCAAGGGAGTTAATTGTTGTTAGTTAGAAAATAGCTGTAGACTTAGAAATGCAACATTAGCTTGGATGATCTTATAAGCCATGGTATTGCACAATGGACTATTTTTCTTGATCAACTGTCTTCACAGTGATGATCAGAAGGAATTGGCCTGGTCTTCACAGTGATGATCAGAAGGAATTGACCTTTAAAGTACAGACAATATCTGCTTTCCTTAATTTAAATGGTGGTCCACCAGCCAAAAGTTAGAAAAACAATTCTACCTGTCCCATTGTTTACACTCTTCTGGCGATCTTTATTTAAGTAGCGAAGTGCAACATAATATTGGATAAGTAGACAAGCATATTTATTACATATAGTTTGGTAATTGGCTTGTCACACGTAATACATTGCGTGAAATGTTGAAGCTTCTAACTGTTTTTAGTCTGGTACTTTAATTATATTAACTTGTCAAAAAATATATTATTGAGTTTTTATTTTTTATTTGTTTGTATAGGAGAAGTATACTTACGATACTTTTGTTGCACCAAAAAAAAAAAAGATACTTGCATACGACCAGCAGATGAATAGTTACACTCTTAATTACTCTCTCCGGTCCACTTTAATTGATTTTTTGATGAAAATAGCACGGACTAGTCAGTTTTTGGACTGGTAATTGAAAAATAGCCAGCGTTTGTAAAGTCATTAAAAAATAGCTACTATTTTGCTGCGACACGGAAGTTTCAGCATAATATACTGGATATTGGTGCATATGTGTATGAACTTTTAATATATTATGCTGGACCAGTATATTATGTTGGAAGTCCAGTATATTATGCTGAAAGTTTACATGTAAAAAATTCTAACTCCAGTATATTATGCCGGAATATTTTCCGGATTTTAAACAGTGTTTTCGTTCAAATTTATTTTTACATGAAAAGTGGCTAAATTTTGATTACTTTTGAAATTGTGACTATTGTTCATTTACCACTTGTAAATCTGGCTATTTTTGAATTTCACCTGGTTTTTTGGCCTTTTTTGTAGTCCACAATATTTGATTTTTTCAGATATCAAGAGGGAATTAACATCTTTTTTTTCAAAGTTGCCTTTGGAGTAAAGAGACTAGGAGTATTTGTTATACTTTAATGAACAAATTAAGGTTAATATGGTCACTTTTATTGTTAATTAATGCTAAATGGTGGATTCCTTAATATATGTGAAAACAACAAAAAAAATCAACTAAAGTGGACCGGAGGAAGTTTCCTCCTTTCCCATTAATTTAAACTTATTTGACTTGACATTGAGTTTAAGAAAGAAATAAAGACTTTTAAAACTTATTGTCCCAAATAATTTTTTGGTTATAGTTCTTTTGAAACTTGTAGTGTTAAACTTAAGTATTTTCGTAGCTATAAAAGCTTTTCATTAAACATAGTATTAAAAGTTTAAGTTAAATTATTTTTAAATTTAAAAAGAACTCATTCTTTTTGGATTAAATTAAGAAGAAAATAAATTCATATCAAGTGGCTAAAGTAGCAAGAAGAACATATAATTTGGATAGGTACATCATACTCTAATGAAAGTTGAACCTAGAACTGCTAGTCATAAGATCTTTGCACCTCCACCTCGAGCCCCCGACTACTAGATTAATGCTTTATTGAAACTATGATGACCCGATAGGTCATCTTATGTTTTAGAATCTAATTCTGCGCTTTGAAGCCTTAAATACCTCATTTTAGCCTTCCTCGATTTGAGTGCGTAGTCCAGGTATTTTTCCGGAAAGCTTTTATGTTAAAAACTGAGAAAATATGAAATTTTTGTCTTAAAATTCATTTGAGTTGACTTCGATCAACATTTTGAGCAAACGGACCCGGATTCATGTGTTTGACGGTTCCGGTAGGTCCTATTGGTTTGGGACTTGGACGTATGCCCGGAGTCGAATTCGAAAGTCCCTAACTCGAGTTATCGCACTTTGTTGAAATTTGAAAGTTAAAGGCTTAATGACTTTGAAATGTTTGGCCAATGTTTGACTTTATTGATATCGGGTCCGTATTTTAGTTCTGTAACCCGGTATAGGTCCAATACTACATTTATGACTTATCTATCAAATTTGGTGTGAAACGAAGTTAGTTTGACGTGATTCGGACGTCTGGTTGTTAATATAGCAATTCTAAAGTTTCTTGAAAATTTCATTTGATTTTGGTGTCCGTTTCATAGTTCGAGGTGTTATTTTGGCGATTTGATCGCGCGAGCAAGTTCGTATGATGTTTGTAGACTTGTGTGCATGTTTGGTTTGGAGCCCCGAGGGCTCGGGTGAATTTCAGATAGGCTACGGAGTGGTTTGGACTTAGCAAACTCAGCTGGTTCTACAATTTCTGGTAACTGGTGTCTGATCTCGCAATTGTGAGATCAGTGTTCACATTTGCGAACATTCCCCAATCCCGACAGGCTCGCTTTTGCGAAGAGTACCTGGGTCAGCATGAGTTCGCATTTGCGATCAAGCGGTCGCAATTGCGGGGAGGCTGAGAGTTTGCATTTGCTAAGTGGGGCTGGGGCAGTCTTGGTCGCATTTGCGATCAATTTGATCACAAATGCGGAAGATCAACGTTCGCATTTGCGAACAAGTCATCGCAAATGCGATGAAAACAGAGATGGGAGGACTTCGCTTTTGCGACTGTTTCTTCGCATTTGCGGGGCTCGCATTTGCGAACTCTAGGTCGCAAATGCGACATGCGCAACTGATCAAAATGGGACTTAGACGGGATTTTGGTTCATTCTCTCAGATTTTCAAAACAAGAAACCCTATAGGCGATTATTCAAAGAACCTTTTTCCCCAAATCATTGGTAAGCGATTTTAATCTTTGACTATATTTCCTAAGATTTCAACCAAAAATCTTGTATTTTCATGGTGAAAATTGGGGGGGTTTTGTGTAGAATTAGGGATTTTCGTAAAATGGGGATTTAGACCTCAAATTGAGGTCAGATTCCAAAACAAATTACATAACCAGGCTCGTGAATGAATGGATGTTCATATTTTATGACTTTTACCCGATTCCGAGACGTGGGCCTGAGGAGGCTTTTTGGGGCGATTTTCTAACTTCTTGCTTTAGCTTTGATTTCATTAATTAGATTAGTTCTTATAGTTGTATTTATGGTATGTAATTGATTCTGGCTAGATTTGGGCCATTCAGAGTCGGATATTCATGGAAAAGACATTGTTACCGATTAGTTGAGCTTAGTTCGAAGTAAGTGGCTTGCCTAACATTATGGGGGGGAATCCCCTTAGGATTTGGTACTATTGTAATTTGTGAGCGTCGTGTACGTACACATGCTATTTGTTGTAAAACCTGATTTATTTTACTGAGTAGCAATATATTTTTACTTTAATTTGAGTTATACCGTTTAAATGAGTATTAGTATGTTTTCATTCTTAATTGAGTTATTCTAATATGTGTAGTTATCCTGTTCAGTCTAATATCACATGTCTACGTGCTTTAACTGCTTATTTGAACTCTGTGAAGCATGCCTAGTTGATTTCCTGCTTTTCCTAGGTGTCGTGAGTCACAAGCCGGTTTATTAGAGTCTCGTGGATCGGTACGGAGACATCTGTACTTATCTTTGAGAGGCTATGGAACTGTTGGAAAAAAAACTATACTTCTTTGATTCCTTATCGTGCGAAATTTGTTGACATCAAAAAAATTCTAAACTTCTGTATTCTATTTTTTTCACAGATGGTGAGGACCCGTATGAGCTGCTATAGAGGAGCCCCCAGTAGCTCCAGCTGGAGGGCAGACACCTGCGGTACCTGTTGCTCCACCAGTCCTCCAGGAGACTCTAGCCCAATTTCTGAGCATGTTCATCACCGTAGCTCAGGCTGGACTGATTCCACTTGCACCTGCCACATCTCAGGCCGGGGGAGGAGCACAGACTCCCGTCGTCGGTACTCCTGAGCAACGAGTTCAGGTTGATCAAGTTCCAGAGATTTTACCGATGCAGCCAATATCCCCAGCTCAGTCCGAGGTTAGGGCAGTAGTTTCTGAGGCGGAGCTGCTCAGACTTGAGAGGTACAAGAAGTACCACCCTCCTACCTTCAGTGGATTGCGTCAGAGGATGCCCAGGGTTTTCTGGAGGAGTGTCACCGTATTCTCCGTACTATGAGCGTAGCAGAGTCGAGTGGGGTTTCTTTTACTGCATTCCAGTTTAGAGGAGCAGACTATCAGTGGTGGCGTGCTTATGAGTTGAGTAGTCCGGCTGAGGCAGCTTCACTTACATGGACTCAGTTCTTGGACATTTTCTTGAGGGAGTATGTTCCCTAGAGTCTCAGATACGCATGGCGCGCGGAGTTTGAGCAGTTGCGCCAGGGTGCTATGACTGTGTTAGAGTATGCAGTTCGCTTCAGTGATTTGGCCCGACATGCACCGGCCTTGGTTGCCACAGTTCGAGAGAGGGTTCGTCGATTTATTGAGGGACTCCACCCCAATTTCAAGATTAGTATGGTCAGGGAGCTGGAGATGGATATTCCTTACCAACAGATTATGAGTATTGTTAGGAGATTGGAGGGCATGCTCGCTCGGGATAGAGAGGAGAGGGAGGCCAAGAGGTCTCGAGAGTCTGGCACGTACAGTGGTACTCGTGCCCCAACTGCAGTTCGCCATGATAGGGGTTATGTGAGTCTCCCCGTTCATTCAGCTCTTTCAGCCGCCAGTGGTATTCCGGCCCCTTCGAGGCCTAGGAGCCTTATTATGCACCGCTAGTGTCTAGTGTGCCTCCTGCACAGGGTGCTTTTAGCGGTCAGTCCAGCAGACTTGGCCCGAACCAGTCACATCAGCCATGCTCTCTGAAAGCTTCTTTTGAGTGTGGCTACACCCGCCATATGGTGAGGGATTGTCCCAGACTTAGGAGGGTTGCACCTCCACAGACTTTGAGCCACCGCGTGCTCCACCGGGTCCTCAGGCTATGATTTCAGCACCAGCTACCGCCCCACCTGCTCAGCCAGCTCGAGATGGAGGTCGGGGAGGTCGAGGTCGCCCTAGAGGGGGAGGCCAGGCCAAGTATTATGCCGTTCCGGCTCGTTCAGAGGCAGTTGCTTCCGACTCTGTCATTACAGGTATTGTTCCGGTCTGTCATAGAGATGCGTCGGTTTTATTTGATCCAGGCTCCACTTATTCCTATATGTCCTCTTATTTTGTCCCGTATTTGGGCATATCTCGTGATTTCTTGAGTTCCCATATTTATGTGTTTACTCCTGTGGGAGATTCTCTTGTTGTGGACTGCGTGTATCGGTCGTGTTTGATTGCTCTTAGTGGTTTTGAGACCAGAGCCGATTTATTATTGCTCAATATGATAGACTTTGATGTTATCTTGGGCATGGACTAGTTGTCGCCCCATTATGCTATTATTGATTATCACGCTAAGACCGTGACGCTGGCTATGCTAGGATTACCATGATTAGAGTGGAGAGGTACCTTAGAGTATACTTCCAGCAGAGTTATTCCATTCCTTAAAGCTCAGCGAATGGTTGAGAAGGGGTGTGATGCGTATCTAGCTTATGTGAGAGATGTCAGTATTGATACCCCTACAGTTGAATCAGTCCTAGTAGTGAGGGACTTTCCAGATGTGTTTCTAGCTTATCTTCCGGGCATGCCGCCCGACAGAGATATTGATTTTGGCATTGATTTGTTGACGGGCACTCAGCCCATCTCTATTCTTTTGTATCGTATGGATCCTCCTCAGTTGAAGGAATTGAAAGAGCAGTTACATGAGTTGCTTGATAAGGGCTTCATTCAGCCCAGTGTGTCACCTTGGGATGCTCCTGTCTTGTTTGTGAAGAAGAAGGATGGTTCTATGCATATGTGCATTGATTATCGCCAGCTGAACAAAGTTACAGTGAAGAACATGTATATATTGCCTCGCATTGATGATTTATTTGATCAGCTACATGGTGCAAGTGCATTTTCCAAGATTGATTTACGTTTCGGCTATCATCAGTTGAAGATTCGGGAGCCAGATATCCCAAAGAATGCTTTCAGGACTCGGTATGATCACTATGAGTTCCTTGTGATGTCTTTTGGGCTGACTAATGCCCCAATAACTTTTATGCACTGATACACAGTGTGTTCCGGCCCTATCTTGACTCATTCGTCATTGTGTTTATTGACGACATTCTGGTGTATTCCCGGACTCTGGAGGATCATGAGCAGCACCTGAGGACTGTGCTTCAGACCTTGAGAGAAAAGAAATTATATGTAAAATTTTTAAAGTATGAGTTTTGGCTAGACTCAGTGGCATTCTTGGGTCATGTAGTATCGAGTGATGGGATCGAGGTGGATCCGAAGAAGGTAAAAGCAGTGCAGAGTTAGCCTAGACCGTCATCGGCTACGGAGCTCCAGAGTTTTCTTGGTTTGGCTGGGTATTACTATCGTTTTGTAGAGGGATTCTCATCTATTGCAGCACCTATGATCAGACTGACCTAGAAGGGTGCTCCGTTCAGGCGGACAGAGGAGTGTGATGAGAGATTTCAGAAGCTCAAGACAGCTTTGACTACAACCCCAGTATTGGTATTGCTTACAGGTTCGGGGTCTTATACTGTATATTATGATGCGTCACGGATTGGTCTCGGTGCGGTGTTGATGCAGGACGGTAGGGTGATTGCCTACACGTCCAGATAGCTGAAGGTGCATGAAAGGAATTATCCTGTCCATGACCTTGAGTTAACAGCTATTGTTCATGCCTTGAAGATTTGGCGGCACTATTTGTATAGTGTCCCTTGTGAGATCTACACCGATCACCGGAGTTTGCAACATCTGTTCAAATAAAAGGATCTTAACTTGTGTCAGCGGAGGTGGTTGGAACTGCTTAAGGATTATAATATCACCATTTTGTACCATCCGGGGGAGGCCAATGTGGTGGCCGATGCTTTGAGTCGCCGGGCAGAGAGTTTAGAGAGTTTAGCATATCTACCAACAGTAGAGAGGCCATTGACGTTGGATGTTCAGGCCTTAGCCAGCCAGTTTGTGAGATTGGATATTTCTGAGCCAAGTCGAGTATTGGCGTGTGTGGTCTCTCGGTCTTCTCTTTATGATCGTATTAGGGAGCGTCAGTATGATGACCCCCATCTGCTTGTCCTTAGGGACACGGTTCAATACGGTGATGCTAAGGAGGTCACTATTGGAGATGATGGTGCATTGAGAATGCAGGGCAGGCTATGTGTGTCCAATGTAGATAGTTGCGTGAGTTGATTCTCCAGGAGGCTCACAGCTCGCGGTACTCCATTCATCCGGGTGCCACGAAGATGTACCAGGACTTGAGGTAGCATTGCTGGTAGAGGAGGATGAAGAAGGACATAGTGGAGTATGTAGCTCGGTGTCTAAATTGCCAGCAGGTGAAGTATGAGCATTAGCGGCCAGGTGGATTGCTTCAGAAGTTAGAGATTTCGGAGTGGAAATGAGAGCGAATCACTATGGATTTCGTGGTTGGACTTCCACGGATCTAGCGAAAGTTTGATGCAGTTTGGGTGATTGTGGATAGGCTGACCAAGTCAGCTCATTTTCTTCCTGTGATGACTACCTATTCTTCCGAGCAGCTGGCTCGAATTTATATTCGTGAGATCATCAGGCTTCATGGTATACCAGTATCTATCATCTCTGATCGGGGTACGCAGTTTACATCACGGCTCTGGAGGGTCGTACATCATGAGTTGGGTGCTCGAGTGGAGCTGATCACAACATTTCACCTTCAGACGAACGGATAGTCCGAGTGCACTATTCAGATATTAGAGGATATGCTCTGTGCGTGTGTGGTAGATTTTGGAGTTTCTTGGGATTAGTTCTTGCCACTTGCAAAGTTTGCCTATAACAAAAATTATCAGTCGAGCATCTGGATGGCACCGTATGAGGCTCTGTATGGTAGGCGGTGTCGGTTTCCAGTGGGTTGGATCGAGCCGGGCGAGGCTAGATTATTGGGTACAGACTTGGTTCAGGATGCTTTGGAAAAGGTTAGGTTGATTCAGGATCGACTTCGCACAACCCAATCCAGATAGAAGAGTTATGTGGATCGAAAGGTTCGCGATATTGCATTCATGGTTGGGGAACGGGTCTTGCTCCGGGTGTCACCTATGAAGGGTGTTATGAGGTTCAGAAAGAAGGGCAAGTTGAGCTCAAGATTTATCGGCCCATTTGAGGTGTTGCGGCGTGTTGGGGAGGTTGATTATGAGCTTGCCTTGCCTCCCAGCCTAGCAGGAGTTCATCCAGTATTCCATGTTTCGATGCCCCGGAAGTATCACAGCGATCCGTCTCACGTGTTAGATTTCCGCTCTGTCCAGTTGGACAAGGATTTGACATACAAGGAGGAGCCGGTGGCTATTCTAACCCGGCAGGTTTGTCAGTTGAGGTCGAAGAGTTAAACCTTCAGTCCGAGTGCAGTGGAGAGGTCAGCCCATCGAGGCAGCTATTTGGGAGTCCGAGTCGTACATGCAGAGTAGATATCCCCATCTTTTCACCTGCCCAAGTACTTTTCTATGTCCGTTCGAGAATGAACGGTTGTTTTAGAGGTGGAGAATGTAATGATCCGATAGGTCATCTTATGTTTTAGAACCTAATTCTACACTTTGAAGCCTTAAATACCTCATTTTAGCCTTTCTCAATTTGCGTGCGTAGTTCGGGTATTATTCCGGAAAGCTTTTATGTTAAAAACTAAGCAAATATGAAAATTTTGCCTTAAACTCTATTTGAGTTGACTTCGGTCAACGTTTTGAGAAAATGTATCCAAATTCATGTTTTGACGATCCCAGTGGGTCCGTATCGTAATTTGGCACTTGGGCGTATGCCCGGAGTCGAATTCGGAAGTCCCTAGCTCGAGTTATCGCACTTTGTTGAAATTTGAAAGTTAAAGGCTTAATGACTTTAAAATGTTTGACCAATGTTTGACTTTATTGATATCGGATACTTATTTTGGTTTCGGAACCTGGTATAGGTCCAATACTGCATTTATGACTTATCTGTTAATTTGGTGTGAAACGGAGTTGGTTTGACGTGATTCGGACGTCCGGTTGTTAATATAGCAATTCTAAAGTTTCTTGAAAATTTCATTTGATTTTGGTGTCCGATTCATAGTTCGAGGTGTTATTTTGGCGATTTGATCGCGCGAGCAAGTTCGTATGATATTTTTAGACTTGTGTGCATGTTTGGTTTGGAGCCCCGAGGGCTCAGGTGAATTTCGGATAGGCTACAGAGGGATTTGGACTTAGCAAACTCAGCTGGTTCTGCAATTTCTGGTAACTGGTGTCTGATCTCGCAATTGCGAGATCAGTGTTTGCATTTGCGAACATTCCCCAATCCTGACAGGCTCGCGTTTGCGAAGAGTACCTGGGTCAACATGAGTTCACATTTGCGATCAAGAGGTCGCAATTGCGGGGAGGCCAGAATTCATATTTGCGAAGTGGGCCTGGGGCTGGGGCAGGCTTGGTCGCATTTGTGATCAATTTGATCGCAAATGCGGAAGATCAACGTTCGCATTTGCGAACAAGTCATCGCAAATGCGATGAAAGCAGAGATGGGAGGACTTCGCTTTTGCGACAGTTTCTTCGCATTTGCGAACCCTAGGTCGCAAATGCGACATGTGCAGATGATCAAAATGGGACTTAGACAGGATTTTGGATCATTCTCTCAAATTTTCAAAACAAGAAACCCTATAGGCGATTATTCAAAGAACCTTTTTTCCCAAATCATTGGTAAGTGATTTCAATCTTTCACTACAGTTTTTAAGATTTCAACCAAAAATCTTGTGTTTTCATGGTAAAAATTGGGGGGTTTTGGGTAGAATTAGGGATTTTCGTAAAATAGGGATTTAGACCTCAAATTGAGGTCGGATTCCAAAACAAACTACATAACCGGGCTCGTGAATGAATGAGTGTTCATATTTTGTAACTTTTACCCGATTCCGAGACGTGGGCTCGAGGAGGCTTTTTGGGGCGATTTTCTAACTTCTTGATTTAGCTTTGATTTCATTAATTAGATTAGTTCTTATAGTTATATTTATGGTATGTAATTGATTCTGGCTAGATTTGGGCCATTAAAAGTCGGATATTCGTGAAAAAGGCATTGTTACCGATTAGTTGAGCTTGGTTCGAAGTAAGTGGCTTGCTTAACCTTGTGTGGGGGAAATCCCCATAGGATTTGGTACTGTTGCGATATGTGAGCGCCGTGTACGTACACGTGCTATTTGTTGTAAAACCCGATTTATTTTACTGAGTAGCAACCTGTTTTTTTTTTTAATTTGAGTTATACCGTTTAAATGAGTATTAGTATGTTTTCATTCTTAATTGAGTTATTCCAATATGTGTAGTTATCCTGTTTAGTCTAATATCGCTTGTCTACGTGCTTTAACTGCTTATTTGAACTCTGTGAAGCATGCCTAGTTGATTTCCTACTTTTCCTTGTTCTTTATCAATATAAGTGTAGAATTCTTGCTGTTAACTATTGTATTTATCGCTTTGTGTTATGTATTTACTTTTGAGACTACGAGGCGATTTCCTCGGGAGTTCTCCCTGCACATTTACTTTTGAGACTACGAGGTGGTACTTCGGGAGTTCTCCCTGCATATTTACTTTTGAGACTACGATGCAGTATCTCGGGAGTTCTCCCTGTATATTTACTTTTGAGACTACGAGACGGTACGTCGGGAGTTCTCCCTCTATATATATTTTCTGACTACGAGATAGTGTCTCGGGAGATCCCCTGCTGCTTACCCCTGCGTGTTGTACTGTTGCCTTGCTGTGTTTTCTTTTGTTAAATTCTAGTCTTTTATTATACTGTATATTCTCCTGCCCTATTTATTATTTATCAGTGGGCCTGACCTGATCTCGTCACTACTCGACCGAGGTTAGACTTGGCACTTAATGGGTACTATTGTGGTGTACTTATGCTACTCTTCTGCACCTATTTTCATGTGCAGATCCAGGTTCATCATACCAATCTCGCTATTAGTTGTGCATTTGCTGCTGTTCCGGAGACTTCAAGGTACATTTGCTCGCGTTCGCAGACCTCGGAGTCCCCCTCTATTCTCCCCTATGTCATTTACCTTCCGCACTTCTTTTATTAGACTCTGGTGTATAGAGATACTAGTTTCCTTCTGTAGTTTGTGACTTATGATGTTCCGAATTTTGGGAAGACTGTGTATTTATAGAGTATTGGTTATTGTACATGCCGAGCGGCATTGTTACTAGTTATTCAGTTATCCACTGCTGTAAGTTGCCATATTTTATTTTCGTTTTGTTATTTTTCATAATTTGTTAGGCTTACCTAGTCGTAGAGATTAGGTGCCGTCACGACGTTATATGGAGGGAGTTTGGGTCGTGACAGAAGCTATATCAACTTGATTTTGACAGCAAAAAGTCATATCAAAATTTTTGTTAACCTTTTAAGATTAAATTGTTAAGGTTACCCTTTGTATGATTTGCTTTCTTACCATTTTGCATTATTTCACGTGAAATTAGCCCAAAAGTTAAATAACTTAGAACCCATGTCAACATTTATTTAAAATAAAATTATCTTGATCTTATTAGTTTTCTTCTTAAAATTATAATAAATAAAAAAAGAGAGAAAAGGTCCAAATATGCTCTTGAATCATGCTATTATACAGTTTGTATTTACCTTCGGTTGATCAAATTTACCCTTGTCATTACAAATTTGCAGCTAGTTATGTTAAATGTGGAAAAATCTATACCATTTTGTACAGTTTGAGGATAAATTTGACGCTTTAAATGTGGATTCGTGCGTCAATGGGACCGTATAATTTGGGCATTTGAAATGAAATGGTACTCTTTTGTTGTTGCTCTTAAAACAAGCTTCAAAGTATCAGTCTAACTAATTGAGATGGCGACGAGGAGAGGAGCAAAACGCAGTGTTATTGAAATTTCTTCTTCTTCCGAACAAGAAAATGGAGATGAAGAATATGAAGGAAGCTCAGAAGAATCAGAACCATTATCACAATCGGATGACGATGATTTTGACTCCGCCTCAAGGTATTCTTTTCCGATTAATATATCAATCAATTTACGCCTCAATTCCAAATTAATTAGGGTGAGCTATATGAATTATTATGTTCATTCAAATACTACATAGTTTATTGTAAATTTTATGATGATCAATATTTGGGTAATTTGGGCCAGCGAAAGCGATGGTGATTACGAAGAATATGATGATGAGGATGATATCGAAGAGGAGAGTAAGGAGTCGGAGTGCGACAGAGTCCTTCGCCTTCTCCAAGGTATATAGGGGTTTTCATTTTTCTGCTCTTACGCTTCTGGCAAATGTATGGATAAACTAAAGAAAAACTAAGTTGCACTGTTACTATAGTAAAATGTTAGCATTAATTGATTTATCAATTTTGTCGCAAATCGATCATTCTTCAACCAATCCCAGTGTTCTATTTTTTTAATTGAAATTAATGAATTTAAACTCAGTTGCTTTCTGCACAAATGAGTTTGATCTTTAAATGTGGGACTGTGCGAATCGCTTTGTTACAAGTACCTGTGATGTTGTGGTGGCTAGTCTTAAATGTTGAATTACCTATTTGATTTGCCGAAGACCTACATGGGCGATCAATGGAAGACCAATCTGAGCTATCAATTTTGTTAGATAAACCCATGGATGTGCATGTTAGAGTATGGCATTGGTGACACACCACGGACTAGCCTTTGCTATTGCATGAGTTATTAATAATCAGCAAGTAGAGAAGCCAAAGAAGGGGCTGAGACTTTGAGAGCTACTAAAAAGAGTTTGTTGGGGTTGGGAGCAACGACTATCTCGGCTGAACACCCAGTTATAAAGGGGACCTCTTTGTCCATGAGTTTGGTGCAAATGTGTGATCATGTTTTCTTCTTGTTAGGCAACGTGCATTACTGGAGCCAGGTGGGTCAGGGAGAATTTTTTTTATATGGAAGTACTTTTGATATATGTTTTGCACGAGCTTTCATGGACATGGAAGGGAAGGGTGCGGAAGTAATATGGATCCTGTGCCCTGCCATTGGAGAGGATAGAATTAGTAAGAGATGCAAAATAATTTACTCATTATTCAATGGACAATTTGGTGTATTCACAATATTTTTATAAACCAAAGATCCTAACATATGTATAGTAAAATGCAGTTGTTGATTCTTCAAAGGAGTTCATAACTTGCTCTCTTTTCATGGTGGAGGCACATGTTGAAAATCTCCAACTAATAACAATGTTTTTCAGATTCTGACTCAAGACAATAAATTAGCTAGTTATGGTCTCTCTAACATATAAATTTATCAAGTTACAATCTTTTGTGTCTTGTATAGGGGTTGGAGATTTGAAGAAGCTAAAGGGAGAATTGAGGAAGCTAACTTTGACGGACTATAAAGCATATTTGCGGTCGAATGGGTTGAGGTTATCTGGTACAAAAGAAGAATGTGTAGAGAGGATCATAGAGCACTGGAGGTATGTCGGAGTGTAAGATGTAAACCTCATGTATTTGAATGCACCCCTAGAATTTTTGCAATTTACAATAAAGCGTGCTCTCGTGGCATTCCATCAACCATTTCTATTTTTTTTTTTGCTTCCTGTTATGTTGTTTCTTTTGTGGTGTATCAGGGTCTTGTTAATAGGTAGAGTCTCAAGCATTTAGGTTGCTTATCGTGAGCAGCTAAAAAGGGTATATGACTCTTTTAAGTATAATGGAGAAATGTCAGCATATTACTATGTGCATACCGCATATAGTTAAGCAAATTATAAACCCTGGTTTGACTCATTGTCAGTGAGACCTAGAAGTGCTTGATGATTTTGTTCCTTTAACCAACTAAATTATTTTCTCTCCTTGAGCAGTTTGACCTTTTCGGATCATTGCACTATAATTTTGTTAAGATATTGTGTCTTGGAGGATATACTATGCTTATCTTCGTACTTTCAAAAAATGGAAGTTCTCCACTCTTCTTCATGGTTGCTATTTCATCTCTTTGTCCTTTTGTCTCTGAACATTAATCTCACATGACAGATATGTGGGTATAAATGGCTTTTCTCTTTTAAATGTCTTGCACTTATTTTTCAGCTATTGCACCGAGTATGCCAATACATCAGGAACTTTTGGTTTCTCTGTTTTGACCTTATGTTCTTTTAGTTCCAGAGGCACTTGTTCCACAGTGACTCTGGAAATCAGAAATGCCTTGATTGTCGGTATAGTCCTCATTCTTGCTAGCTCACTTGGATTCTCTTCATTCTTCTATTGACATCTCAGTGAATGTGCTAAAAAGTTGCATATTGCAAATTGATTCAATTTGGTGACTTACAATATCTCATTGTCCTGTGAGCTTGGTCCTTCCCACTCAACAAAAACAAGCAAAAGAAGGCAGCATAAGTGATTGAAGCTCCACCGCATTTCATTAATTCTTCATGGTCTCAGGATATATATTACTATAGTAACAGTTTTCACTTAGTTTGGAATTAATTGTAAATAGTATGATGTTGTCAGTCCATATTTTGAAATCTGTTTTTCCTTTCCCAGTAGGTTTTGGTTTTTTCCTTTTTGCTAATGCAAAGTCCTATTACTTGATTTGTTCACAGGATGAAAGATGGAAATGGTCAAAGACTATATCCCAGATCATCATTTACTATAAACTGCACCGGTAGTTTATATTTGCATCATGATACCTTCTCTGTTTTTCTTATGCTTCTTTGTTTTCCCATTTGTTTTTTCCATCTTTGAGTATTGGGACTGGTGATTCTGCAGGTGACGTATGTAAAGGAGATGTTGTATTATTCACACAGAAAGTGTACAAGAAGTATTCACCTAATTGACTTTCCTGTTTGTTTCACCTTTTTTCAGTGTAAAGTGGTCTTTGATTCTTGGATTAACTGTTTCGTGTTTCTAAGTTTTGACAAGATGACAAGGGGTGGAGAACTATTAGGGAAGAGAACCATCGCTGGGAGGATTGTTAAGGAGAGTTATGGTGCTACCAAACAGCAGCATACCTTTACGGTAAGGCTCAAGAGAAATTTTGGAGTGCACCCAGAGATGTCTGATTTTATAAGGGTAGAAATCTTGACCCATAGTTATGTGGATATGAGCTTGCAACTTGGCACTAAATTCAATTGTAGCACTTGAATACCTAGCTATATCTTCCTTCTAATAACCCTTTCTTGCAATTTCATGCGCAAAGTTTTGCTAAATATTTCTCCATCCTCTACTTTTTTGTGATTAACAAGGTTGAGGTGTTATGGAGCCAAGGGGTTAAAAAATTATCTGCACTTTTTCCGTTGCTTGTGAAGGGACGGAACCTTTATAAGTTGAAGACTTTCAGACAGGTGAAGCCACAGCTACTCTGGAGTACCTGCAATTCCTTTCAGATATTCTAACATTTTAACGGTATTTCTTGCTGCTCTTTTATTAGAGATGGAAGAATGAAAAGGAAAGATTAGAAGTGCTTGCAGAGAAGCACAAACGTGGAGAAGCAGCAAGATTTATTAGAGCAACAAGAAAATCAAAATCAATAAAGCCGACAAAAGTGTCCTCTAAAAATAAAGGTGCCCTTTTGTGAAAATTAAATTGACGTATCACCTTTATATTTACTCTAATGTAGTTTTTGGTAAATGTAGGTAACAAGCGTCAGAAACTTGATCATCATAGGAGGCCAAGCGAAATGATACAGACAAGCAAAGTAAAGAAACATAATTGTTCTATGGATGAACGCGGGAAAGCAATGGTGAGAAGCAAAAGAAAAAAACACCGCCATGAAAAGCCTCGTCCACCTGGGAGATTGAATTTGGCAGAGTCCAGAAATAGTAGAGCCCCTATGAGGCATCCAAACATTGTGCCTGCCATTGGGGAGACCTCATTACAGTTCAATTATCCTTCAGCGAATAATTTCCGCCATTTTGAATCAGATTATTACGGGCAAGGAGGAGTACCATATTTGTATTCATCTAACTGGCATTCAGCACCAAGATCACATTTAAGCTCTTATTCCTCGTATGCTCTGCCTGCTCCAGATCATCAACAATATGATCATGGAAGCTATCCTAATTTTTCATATCCTAGGTATGTATCTCAGTCTAGTAATCATTCCCGTTTTCTTGGCATGGTGGGAACTCACAGATCATCTGGTTCATTCCCATTTGTAAACTATGAACGTAGATAAAACTCTTAGCTTTTTGTCTCTCTTGCTCTGGCCCGTGCTGTGCGCATAAGAGCAGCTAGGGGTCTTAAACTGACTTTTGGAGCATTGCCTTGTTGTAAGTGTCAATTTTCAAATATTTGTACAGCAAGTTGCAAAAGTCTTTAGTCTTTAATTGGTATTAAAGCTGTGGTCTCTTTTTTAGTTTTAGTAGTTCCATTTTCTTTTGCATTCAAGTGGAATGTGGGACTTGGATTTTGGAAGGATGGGCTTGATCACGCCACAATTTCAGAGTTCTCTGTTGGATCCTGTCCTTTTATTCCTCTTTTCTCTGTTCCTTGAGTTATTTACGAAAGGAAAAAAAAAGGATTCCAACAAAGATGAGCTTCTCTTATTTGCTTAGAGAAAACCGTATTCCCTTTCAATTTCGTGTTAATTCAATTATCAATCACTGATTTTTGAAAATTTTTTCATACTATTTGATTGATGATTTTATAAACACACAGACTAATTTACCTTGTCTATTACCAAATTCATCTTTTATGTATTTTGTGTACGCCTTGCACGGAAAAACTTATCTGCATTTGATGTTTATATTAAATCGTATGAATTTACATGACTAAGTATCAATTAAGGCGATAACGTATATAATTGATAAGAGTGTGTTTAGAAGATTTACCCGAATATATAATGTATAATATTTTCTTTTCTTGGCATGACCCTAGCACCTTCGAAACAACAATGTTTGACCCGCCTACCACCTTACGAGCGGTAGCATCAGCCAACAGTAAGAAAATGAAAGGTTAGGGTAGGCTTGGTGTTCGCATCGTAGCCTTTTGAGATTAGACTCGCACGATAAGACATATCTGAGACTAATCATTTTTTGGTTGTGACAGTTAAATTATGGGCCAACTGGATAACGACTACTCCTTTTCTTTGGTCCAAATAACATGAATCCGGAATCAAAATGTGGTTCTTTTGGACTCAAAGAATTAAAATGTGTGGAAAAAAAATATAGTGACCAAAATATATATAACGCCATTTCAAAGGGCGCTACTGCCCGTTAAGGTATAACGCCCTTTAAAAGGGCGTTATATATATAACGCCTTTCCTTACCGCGCTATACATATTATGTGGGCCCACCAATAATTCTTCTAGGCTTAACTGACATAACAATAATTCAACTGGGTATATCGTCCTTATTTAAAGCGCTATACCTAAAACAATCGTACCACGGGATTGATTTTTGCCTTATTTAGAGAGGTTAAGGATTTTCTTAAAATCCATTCACAAATATTCTCAAGTCTTCTGAAATATTTCTTTGTTAAGTTGTTTTGCATTTTGTCATAATGTCTGAAGAGCGAAGAATAAGGGTTTCATTATATTGGAGGGGGGAGGGGTGGAGAGGGGGAGGGAGAGGGGGTTGAGGTTGTGATGGCGAATAACTCAGTAACCTATAGTTTATCTCCACAATGTCATGTTAAGTTGCCACTTACAATGGAGTACGATACATTGGTATCGTTATGTAAAAAAATGAGTGTGAGCAAACGTTCGGTGAACCTTAAAGTAACCGGAAGATATCCGTATTCTGTCACTTCGCAAGGGGTTGCTTGTTATGCTGAGTTTAACATCGATGACGATGAAACTCGGAGAGATTTTTTGAGGACTCTGGATGAATACCGGGAATTTCTTGTAATAAAAATGTTGAAAATGTACGTCAAGGTTGAAGACGTTCGCAATAATGAGGTTGTACAAAACAAGGATATTCGTAAGTCATCGGGTGGTTGTTTTGGAGCAGTTTTAGCCGAACAGGTTCCGGCTGAAAGAGTTTGGCCTGATCTAAACTTATCTCCACAGGCTAATGAGGAGCGAGGAAATACTTTCTATCCTAATTTACATAATCCACAAGACGAGTGGTAAACTTCAATTTTCCTTTGTGTTACGGTGTTTATTTTTGCTGTATTGAATTTGTATTAACACTCATATAT